>WBNQ01040699.1:7317-20975 GCA_013401375.1 Spizella passerina | reverse complement strand
AAAACCAAACCAAAACAAGAAAACAGAACAGAAAATAGTATTATGAGGAAGGCGAGATTAGACTGGAGTCCAGAGTTGTTACTTATGTGAAACAGAAACAAAAGAACAAAATCTACAAACACAGAAGCAACTGTGGGGCAGAGGCATGACAGGTGTATCAACTACAACAGCTGCCACTAAAACAAGGGCTTAGATTCTGTTCTCTGTCAGAAATTACTTCACTGAAGTAATTTGTGTTACCTGGAGTGCACATGGGCATCAAACAGGAGAATCAGCATTTGACATTTGAGGGGCTTTTGCAATCATAGTATCTTATATTACCTGTAATGGGAGGTACAAAAGAACGTTGCTACTACAGGACAGCAAAGCTAACACTTAAATAGTGCAATATTAGGTCCCCTAATCCTACTCCACCTGGCAAAGCATTTCACCTGAAAACAAAATAGTCCATTCTCTGTTAAGACATTAAGTCAGGATTTGAAATGCTGGGTTCTAAAACTGGCAGAACCAACTTTAACAGTGATAAAACTTCAGCAGTCAAAATCTGATTGTTAAAAAAACTTTACACAACCCCTTCTTGTAACTTAAACTTCAACTAAAGAAAGTCACTGCAATAATATTTTTTCTTTATCTTGGTAAGATTTCAACTCACATCAACATGTTAAGACAAAAATGAAGGCCTCCTATGTAAAAGGAAGGCTTAAATATTCCATTGCTGAATATTCAATTACATCTCTTGAAAGATATGTTCTCGGTTGATTTTAAACCTTTTATTTCCAAAGATGCCTGGCATCCCAGTTTACTCCACTAGTATCACAGCATCTTCCTAAACACACTCACGAGATTTGCAAGCACCTTTCAAGAATACAGTGACTTCTGGAAATATATTTTCTTTAAAATGCACACCAGGAGATCTTTCCAATAGCTCAAACAGGCTCAAATCCAGAGAATGTACCTAATTTAACTATAACTACATGATTACATTCTTACTGTAAAAAGGAGAGCCCCATTGTAAGCTCTTAGACTTCTGGCCATAAAACTCTCAAGGAAGTTATTCTGAAATAAACTATTAAAATCAATTCCTTCTCTAATTACACGGATTAATATTTATGTATATGGCAAACAGATGAAGAATTGCTCTAACTGTTGGACCTAGGACAGCAAAATAGAAAATGCCTGACTGTCCATTTAGGCTGGGCTAATGCAGTAAAATCAGTTGCTTTAAAATCATGAAGCATTTAAGTAGTTACTATAGTAAATTATTTTAATCAATGCATCTTAGAGACAGCTACTCTTGAAAGAATGAGGAAAAAAAGGTTTAAAGTGCCCCTGCAGAAAAAAAGGACACCTTTCCAATATGCTTTGCAGCTACCACAGGTAGAAGCCTTGCAAGGAATAATGGAAGTTAACCTAGAGACAGAGTGGATGGGTTAGAAAGAGACAGATTTATTTTGTGTATGTAGAAGGATGACAGTGATCTAATATACTGGAAATGATGGAGACAGGACTGTATCAAAAAGACAGAAGTTGTGCTGAGGGGAATTACATTTATATGAGATTTAATGAGTATGCTTTGAGGAGAAACAGGAGACAGAAATAATTCCTATGTGAGCAGACATATGCAGTTATTAGGTAGAGAGGTGTCAGGGAAACCGTTCAGCCCTGCAGGCACTTACACTGCATACTACTGCTATCCAAACTACTTGTGGCTGACAGATCCAGCGAATTAGGCCTCTGTGCTCTTCTGCTCTGGGTCTGCCCAGGATTTCTCACTACACTCTGGATGCTGGCTGCAGCAGAGTCTGGACAGGGATTACTGTTGTTGTTGTTGGCGTTCGTTCGCCCGTTGTCCAGCGGCCGCTCCCTCCTGTCCACCAGGCGGTCCAGGACACCTTCATCATGGCTGACCTGCTGCTCCCGCCTCAGCAAGGGCTCGTGCTCGTCGGGACTGGAGTTGATATTCAGCCGACTGTCCTCGCCACTGAACTGGTTCTGAAGCATTTCCTGGGCCCTCTGGGCAACCGAGCTGCTGCTCTGGCCAGAGGGCACCATGCCGTTGGCGTACTGGGCTGTGCCAGCGTGAGAGTTCATGCCGTGGCTCCTCCCAGCCACTCCGTTCATGGTCACCGTCACCACGTGAGGCTCTGCAGCATTGATAGTGTTCATCTTGGCTACGCCTGTTTCCACTTGCTTCAAGTTCGATTTGTGCTTGCCACCGAATTTTAACCGTGGCTCCTTGGCTGAATTTTTGGTGTTTAGAGGGAGGCTAGTGGGCCTCTTCGGTAGGTTCTGCTGCTTGGGCAGAGGATAGACCTGAGCAGCTGGGACATCCGGGATCAAACATGCCTGACCGTTGGTAGCTTGTGTGAAGTCCTGCTGCCCTGTCACCTCTACTGCAAGTTTTATCAGTGGGTAAAGCAAGCTGGAACTTGTGCTGCTCAGTGGATCTGGCCCACTAAACTGCTTAAGTGAATGTTCCATCAGATTCTCATCAGAGCTTTCTTTCAGGTTCTTATCCACTTCTTTTGGATCCAATTTATTTGTCTCCAAGTCCTCCTCTGTTAGCTGCAGACAAACAGGGGTGGGCCCACCAGGCTGCATGACATTTGTAGTGTGTAAGTTTGTTTCATCCGAGTAAGGCATTTCGGAGATGGTGGTCATGCCAGTGCTGGGAGTGAGGCCAGCTGTATTGGTGGTGGACAAAGTGGTGACACTTGTCTCGGGACTGGGGATGCGAGCTTGTGCTTGCTGCCGCTCGTAGTTAATGGAATTTCTATTCTTTTCACCTGAAGTCAATGGTGTAGTGGACATTGAATGTTCAGAAGAAATGTTCTTTACTATGCTGTCAGTGTGGTGGATTGAATCTTCAATGTAGGAAGAGGAAGAATAATCTGGATATGGCCTTATCTTGGATACACGTCTGTGATGCGACAGATTCCTTTAAGAAAAAATAAGAGGTATTAAGATTATATATGTAAAAATCACCTCATACTATAATGGCTCTCATTTAACAATCCTTCTGTTTATTTTCATGCATAAACTAAGGATAGACACTGTACAAACTGAGGTATTTCAGCAACTTCTTTGAAAAGAAAACTGATTTTACTAGGGCAAAATTTCATTATAGATATTATTTCCTAGGAGAACAGTAATGTTCTATTTGTCCAATATGCTGTTTGTCCAGTTGGCAAAGTACTGCTAAGGTTCTGCTCTAGATGAAGAGAAGTGATGCTGAAGAAGGTCAATAAAAACCCAACAGATTAAATCAAGAAAGTGATTCTGGGAAAATGTCACAAGGTCCTAACCCATGAAAATGCTACTATTTTGACAATTTAAGTATTTTATGATTTGAACATAATATTTTTTTCATGACAATGAACAGTGTCATATACAACAACATTATTCTTCTCTCAAATCTGAATTTCTAGAGTATACTATTAAGCTCTGAAGTCAGCTCTGCAAATTGTCATTCCCTCTGGATCATATATAAGCAGAGAACATGCAGCACTTCTCTTGCTGACGTCAGAAGAACAACTTAAACAATGGCCCTGCACTTTGTTAACTGAAAAACTACAGGTTTGAGACTTGGTAATTTCCTGAACTCACACTGACTGCAAATTCACAGTTTTTAGCAGAACACTTTAAACAGAAGTTTGATGCATCATTTAGCACGTGTACTTAAAGACAATTCACTTTGTCACTTCCCATCATGGCAAGCCTGCTGGGACAGTTTGCCTAAGCTCAGTTTAAAAGGCCCCTCTGTGAGAAACACAGTTGTATACATAAAAGTTGCCTGAATTCTGGGGACACACAGGAGATCTTAAGAATACGAATAATTGGGATTATGCCATGCAATACCCATATGCAGACTAGGTCATGTAACACACATTACTGAATGGGTGCAGCAAGCTGTAGCTTCTGCCCTGGAGTGAGCCAAGTGCTGCATTGGGCATTCTCTGCTGACTAAACCCAAATGTGCTCTCCTCTTACCTCTCATTTTGCATGGCAGTTGACATAGGATTGACTGTTGGACTAACTGATTTATTTCTCTCCCAAATCATCATGAGCTCTGCCATTCTCTCCTCAGCACACTGTGCTGTTAGTCGAGCTTCTGCATCTTGATCCCAACAGTCTTCAATAGTTTCTTTAAGTGACCTCACAGCCTGCCAGGAGACAAAACCTCTTTAAGTTATTTTGCCTTTATACTGTGCTTCTATTTTATTGTTTTATCGCAGCATTCTGCATGCCTGAAAACAGTCACAAGCTGGTGAAAGATAGAAACAGAAGATACACAATTTCATTCAAAGCTAATTTAACCTAATACTTACAATGTGCAATTTAATAATAACACACCTCACATACACACATCAACTGGGAAGACACTTAGCAAAAGCTACATTCACCAATGTCCATACAGCCCTCAGCCAGCCCTCTGATGGATGCATGCTCTGCTCACTCTCCTTGCCTTATGAGAGCTGCGTACTAAGGATTGCTGATATTCTGGAAATGATGCCATGGTTATTCTCATAGTTCTGCTAATGGTCACTGCTTTGCTCCCCTGCACTGTATGCAAATAACAGCTGTGCTCACTTCATCATCCTTGTCTTCCTGTTTACCACAGTGACATCCAAATGTCTCGTAAGTATCAATGAATTTGTCTGCACCATGGGAGGAGACTTTTATTGCACTTGTTTTACAGGTGGAGAAACAGAAACACACACGTGTTCCTGGCATCACACTGTGGGATGAGCTGTACAGTCAGGATTAGAGCTCAAGACCTCCAAAATGTGCTGCCATATGCTCAGGGAACTGGAGAGGAAACAACTGAAATGACGAGCACTGAACACTCCTGTTTGCCCTCTATCTGGAGGACAAAAGCCAGGCAGGCATTTCTGGGCCCCTGCTGCCAGCCCATGGCCATGGAGAGGATCTGTTCTGCCAGCATAGCTCACATCAACAGCCCAGCTTTAACCTCCCCAGCACTGAGGGCTGTGCAGAGTCCCAGCTGGCCACTAAGGCATTCAGTGAGTCCTGCTGGCTGCCTGTGTGCCAGAACTGCCTTGTGCCCTGCTGGCAGTGGAAGCCAGGACCAGCTCTGGGTATGAGCCAAGAGCTCCTCGCCCACGGAGTGAGCTCCTGGCATGGCTTGCATCTGGCAAGCACTGCTGCTTGGTGATGCAGCTCTGACTGCACAGGTGGGGAGGAGCTCCCCCACAAGCAAACCTTTCATCTCCCTTCCCACAGCAGATCACACAGGGGATAAGCCAATACCCTCCCCTCAGCTGAGGGACATGAGTCAGGGTACTGGATCCATTTTCTCTCCCACAATAAAATGCCTTCATTCAGCTTTTGGGACTTGATTTTGTCACCATTCAGACTAAATCAGTGGATATCCTAATCTCCTGCCTTTCCTCTTTACAAGACTTTTCAACCAGTGTTTCATTGAATACTGCCTGTCCCGCAGCAGATCCTTTCCTTTTGATGTGTTAAGGATCACTAAAGGACACAGTAGTGACTGTACAGACAGTTATCAACACTAGAGTTCTTCAGAATCACACTTACCACAATTATGTGTTTTCTATTAATTTCAGGTTGAAAGTCAACTACGCTAAAATGAACTATTTACAAGTACTAGCATTCATCAAAAAGACAGAAGGGACCAGAAATTTGCATTATTCTATTATTCTGTTAATATCCTTCAGTGCTGACCTCTGAAGTCAAGCGTGGCCCCACTCTGGCAAGTGGGACAAGAATATAGTAACAACACAGCTTAAAGCCTTTGAATTATTTCAGGTACATCCTCTGCTCAGGTTCTTGCTTTATACTACAAAAAACAATACTGTTAATCAAGGTCTGTAACAGCATAGATGCTTCCAGAAGCAGACTAAGACTGCATAGGTAATCACAAATGAGGATTCCAAATCTTTTGAGTACCTTAATTATGTGATTAAAAAAGAAAGCATTATTTTTTATTTGTATTTCTGAAATGAAAAGGACAAATGCATTTGTTTCAAAGATGAATTTGCATGAAGGTATTACAACCCAACATAACAGCAGAGCTTTAAATAATGGAATAAAGTCTTTTATCCCATGTATTAGATACAGGAGGTTAGGATGTGGGTCCAGAGTGAGGTTATCCGGAGCTTAATTTTCTACAATATCTGCCCTAGAGTGCTCATTCAGATATTATCCTAAACTGGCATAGGGTGGAGGAAGTTGTTTGACCCCTGGGATTATTATTCTTTTCTCTTAAAGCAATGGTGTAGATCAATTCTTAGAGCTGGAGTTATGACCATTTTGATTAGACAGAAAAAAAAAAATTAGTAACACCACAAAGAATGTGCTAGGTATTTTAAATATGGGGATCATCTAATAATGCTGGAGCCTATCAGCTTGCTAGAACATAATTAACATTTAAAATGGCAGTCTGCAAAACAAAACAAACCTTGAACTGTTTCAGTATTAACTGTCTTCAGAAACAGCTGTCAAGCTTGGTTCTTCTAACACCACTTTTGCCAGCATGGCTATAGTTAAAACAGCTGTTGTTTGATTTCTTATATGGTTTGGGCACTGATTTCTCTTTTTTCCTCTTCGCCCTTTGCCCCTGAGACTGGGTGGCCAAAAGTGTGCAATAAAAGCACCTCTCTTGGAAGCTCTCAGCTGGGTTACAACGTGTTTTACTGCAGCGCACTTCTGCAGGCTATGCTCCTCTCTGAAAGCAGGCTCCTACCTATTCACACCAGGTGAGGCCTTGGGCTCCTCCTGGTCTGCACAGTAGCTACAAACTTATCAACCACCAAAGCCTCTGAAGATTGAAGGGCATCAGCTCACCATGGGAATAACAAGAAGTATCCTTCTAAATAACAGCCAAATACGGCATTTTCACACTTGCAATTCCGCTGCGTTACCTTGTATCAGGTGGAACCCAGTCACTGTTTGCACTGCACTTTGCTTGTAATAATAAACAAACAGCCCCCTCTAAGCCAAGGGGATTCACAGCGCCTGAACTTTGCTGCAGATGAAAGCAAGCACAGTCTCTCACCAGGGTTCAGCTGACTTGCTCTAACTTGTTGGCCCACAGCAGCAAGGTTCTAAGCCATAGCTACACTCACTCAAAACAACAAATGTTATAATGTTTATAGTCTTGAAAAAAAAATTGCAGATCAAATGAAGCCATATAAAATCTTTTATGTAGTTAAAATGAAATTATTTCTAGAAGATTTAGTCTCTGCAAATCTTGAGGTCTATACGAGTTCAAAAAAGTTTATTACAATGTTTACCAATTTTAGTTTTGGAAGAGTATATTGATGTTTTTGCCAGCTATTTTAGTTGGTATCCTAGTTCAGTTTTATTGGTTTATAAGATATCCAAAGGCAAAAAATGGCTTTGTGTTTCTCATTGACAGAGAACACATGGGCACTTCATGCACAATACTACAGACAATGTCTGAAATTAATGTAACAGGTTATCTTTGGTAATCACACTGCAGCACGCAACAACAATAATAGTATTTTTCCTTAAAAGAAAACTGTCTTTCATGTCAATAACTTTTAAAAACTGAATTCAGTATTTGAGAAGTCCATGCAGAAACAGCTCTCAATCCTTAAATACTAACAGAGGAAAAAAACCCAAAACCTAAAGAATTGCTTTTAAGAAATGAGTACACCCTAAAGCTGGTTAAATCACTGTTTCTTTGAAAATATTCTCCCTCACCAGGCTGTTCTCCTTCCATGCTTCAGGGAATTTTGGTCTTTGCTTCTCTCTAGACACCAAGACTTGCATATCTTCAAAAGTGGGATGGTTTCCGACTTCAGTCTGGAAAGCCATCTGGTACTCTGGCACAGATTCCCCTGTTAGCAAAAGAAAAAAAGGAAAAAAAATCAATCACAGATTAAAAGGCAGAGCAAAGGCTTTCAGTTGATGAAAGGCATTATCAAAGTTGCTGTCTATCGAGATGTTCCCCACTTTCCCAAAAGTCTAACTTCCAAAAAAAGCTGAATTAACTCCAAATGAATTAAGTGCTGCTCAGCAACCTTTCAAAGGATAGCATCCTGAGACTGTGCTGGTTCAGTGGCACGTTTGGAATGTTTGGAACCTGAAGACGACACTGACTTTCTGTGAAATGCCACTGACTGATGATGTTCATGTACTTCATTTGGGAGGAAGCCCAGCAGGATTACAAGCCTCTGCACACCAAGTACAGCTGTTTGACTGCAGAGAGTATGCTGCATTTCAGATCCATTCTATATGCTGGAGCTTGGGCAGAAGATGGTGCATGTGGCACAATCTCATGCATAAATTTTAAGTCCACTTCCTTTTTGTTTATGTTACAGGTAGGGAGGATTTCCCTAAATTTCCAATGTCCTATCACAAACAAAAGTACAACTGACTAAAGGCTACATTAAGTCATAGAATGTTTTCATGGTGAAAAGTCTGAAAGACACTTCAAGCATGTCTATCAGTTCTCAGAACTGGAAGCACTGCCTTTGCCATCAGCCTAACTCTCAGTGTTTTTAAACACTGACAGTAATACTAACAACAATAATAACGCTCAAACGGCATCTAGCATGAGGCCTGCGAACCGCCTGAACAGGTCATACCGAGCCTTCGGGCAGGAGCCACACCTCGCCCCCAGATGTCCTGACAAGCACCGCCTCGAACACTAGATGGCACCGACTCAATGGCAGAAGCAGCTGAGGGAACGGCTTCCCTTCTCCACTTTCAAAAGCTCGGGCTCAGGAGCAGCTTTGGGTGCTGGTGCCACTGTTACAGTTTTCTGCAGTTCTTTTCCTTACCTGGGAAGAGGTCTGTACATCTCATGAATATCTCCCAGTAGATCAGGCCCAGAGCATACATATCTACTTGTTTCAAGGCAGATTCACAGTCCCTCAAGTTCACTGCTCCTTCAAGCACTTCCGGGGCCATATAGCGGATCGTACCGACCTGGGGAAACATCACATCAGAGCTTCACATCAGGAAGGAATTTCCAAATTCAATTAACTTTTTTTGTGCCCTATTCTGCTTGGTACTCTCTACAGTTAAGGAAAACACAGCTTGTTCCTAATCAATGTCCCCAGTTTTTAGATTCTTACCAGTCTAGTCATAACAAAACCTTTCCCCTACTCTGTCACTGTTTTGTATGTACCAAAACAAAATTATTTTGTCCCTTACTTAATGTTCTCAAATGAAATATGATATAGCTGAAATGTTTCTTTTTCCAAGTTGCTTTGTTAAACACCAAGGTATGTATCATAAGGAAGAGGATCCTGCTGAATAAGAAACTTGTTCTCTATTCCTGGACTGTCAGGAAGGTTCCACCCTACAACTCCCACAGTCAAAGGTTATTAACAGTCTTGGAAGATACCTATTCATTTTCACTTGGATATGTGGTAGAGTAGAGCACTTACTCATCAGTACTTGTAGGACAGTATTTTGTCAAAGCACTATTCTACAACCCTGCATTTTAACCAGCAGTTTCCCTGTTTCTTTTATCAGTATGGAAAGATCTAGACGGAGCTCTTCTGCACTAGGTATTTTCAATTTAGCACTTGATTTCTAAGGGAGAGTGACTAGCACTGCGTAGCATGTTCTTTGAACGACACATGAAGTTTTTCTGTAAAAGCACAGATAACAACTACACTGAACTATTAGGCACTTTATTTAAAACAGTCTCACTGTATTTCCATAGCCTGTATCAGATGTCAAGCAGGAGATGCAGAATGTGGTATGTCACCATTTCAGAAAAATTAACACCAAAACCAAAAATTAAAAACAAAACCTAAGAATGTTTGGTCTTCAGTTAGCATTTGCAGTACAAAACCAAAGGGACCTGTACCACATAATCACAGAGAACGTGGCAACCAAACTTACCTTGTGTCTTCTCGTACCTCACACAGAAACTTCCATCTGCCAATCTATCACCTTTCAAAATGGCAGATTTGTGATGAGTATTTTGAGAATAAAACCAGTTTCTTCCTGGGGAGGCTTCAGCCCCTTCTCACCCATACTGCAGTCATTCCCATTACAGAAATTGCACCAGCTGAATATTCATCCAACCATTGTACTCACCTCACTAATGGCTGCATTGTCTTCCTCACCAGGTCGTACCAGCCTGTTCCCAGTCAGCTTCATGGAGAGCCCAAAGTCACTGATGACACACGTGCCATCGTTCTTCACCAGCACGTTGCGGCTGTTCAAGTCACGATGCGATATTGCAGGTTTGTAATGCTCTGTTTGGACACACAAGTGCTTTTACCATTTCAGCAATTCTACTGCTTGGGCAAAATGAAAGAACCTCGTTATGTCTGCTCAGCTATTATGAAAAAAGAATCACTTTATTTTTTAGAAGGCTAATGTTTTTGTTTCTTTACAATGAGCTCCAGAGGAAGCTTCCTAGAGAAAACTGACTGGCATCCAGAGTTGCACTTTACCTATACGATATATTAGGCTACTGCCATACACAGTTCTGATGTTCACCAACACTCTTCTTCCCAAGGGGTATTTCAGCACGACTTTGGCAGTGGAGACATTGTACACAGACTTGCTGCCACAGCCCCAACAGCCATTCCAAATACTTTCTGTCACTTCCACACTCCTGTGTCAAATGCACTACCAACTATTTACATTACAATTGGAATTATCACTGGCACTTATTCAGAAGGTATGCAGACAATATTATTCCAGAGAGTCTGAACATGTTCATCTTGCAATGGATCTGACCTTTTCCAAAGAATAATCTCAGTTGTTCCTATTTTTTATTTATTTTGTTAGTAAAGCAGACAGCAGTACAGAACTCGTTTTAGTGTGGAATTTATTCTACTCCATGTGTTCCCTCCTAACATTCACAGACTGTGGCTGTCTCTCCTTTATGATGGAAAGCTTACACATTTTCTGGTTGCTAATGGACACACCTGTCTGCATATCTCAAAATGATGAAGTTAATATGATAGCTGTAGCTTCAATGGCACATAGGAATGCTGATTTGGGTATTTTCAGCACTCTTAATAGGATCTTTAGTTGTCATTCTTTGCTACTGCTCATGTTTAACATTTGAGATATATAGGTTGAAATTTTAATCCAAACACTAGCACCTCAATGGAGATATAATGAAACCAGCCTTTTATTTACTGCCAAAACCCTAACATTTCAGTGCCAGGCCATATTCTGCAGCATGACAGATCTCAGAATATCTACTTTATAATTATGATACTTCAGCTGCTGAAATACTGGGAGAAGCATGCATGCAGACATAGACAGATCCCAATCAATACATTGTCACAGCTAGTACTTTATTAAAGTACCAGAAAATCCAGCAGTATTGTTTGTACACAGCAAAGATTAGGCCCAAACTCTCAAACAAAAATCCAGAGACATGATAAATAAAACTACAGTGGGGTTAGAATATTTAATTTGATAGCATACGGTTCACACAAACTAAAAATTGCTTTGGTGATTTCTGAACTGCAAAAACAGACAACACCTCATCTGTTTACCCTCTGCCAGAGAGGCAGGCAGTGCTTCAGCTCTTCAGTAATCTGTTGCCATGATACAGCAGCACTGCACAGCTCTGCCTCCTCCTGCCTCTCCCACCTCAGACCCAGGGCTGTCACACAAGGGCCACAGAGCCATAGCATTGTTCCCAAGGAGGGAACAGAAGCAGAAGTTCTGAGCAATCTCAGAATTCATCAATTCCTACTCACAGTAGGATAAAAGAAAGGCTGGAATCTATGACTTGACAGAAATAAGAATATACTGAGATCTTTGCATCCCTTCCTGGCCTTACCTCCTCGAGGCAGCTCCGTGTGCAGGTACGCCAAGCCCCGCGTTATTGAGTGAGCCAAACGACAGGAGCTCACCCAGTCACTTGTGTGGAGACTCAAATATTTGCACAAAGAACCCTGAAAAGAACCCCAGAAAAAGACAAAACAAAAAAAACCCCACGGATTAAAATCATTATCCAGTAGAATAACTCAAAATCTTTTGGAGACTCAATTTTATCCACTGCTTCTAAAAGGTATAAACCTGTAACTGCTTTTGAGTTTACCCACATGTTTTAAAACACAGTATTTGACTGAAGTTTCATTCCAGTGCTGCCATTTAATTTCTCTAAAGTGAAATATGAATTTTATCACAGAATAGCAGGGACTGCCTCTAGAAAAAATGATATTAATTATAAAAGTCTTGTTGCAGAACAGAATAAAAGGTAATTGCTGACGCAACAGCCTGCGTTTCTAAAATGTGGGCTTTAGACCATTATTACTTAAGCTTTGTTTTTTTCTTGGCTTAGTGGGTTGACATTTCAACCCATTCTAACGGAGGCCACAGGACTGTTGTCATAAGGTGACTGGCAAATATTCACTGTATTAAACCAGCTTCAAGATGTTTCTGCTGCAGAGCCTGCCCACCACTAGATGTTTTTTAAGCCAGCTGAAGTCTGTGATTTTATGCTTTTAGCGAAGTTAAATGATAACCAGGAAGACTTTTAGTCAAGATTTAGAGGGAGATATATTTGTATTTAAGACTATCTTGTCAGTCATGAGTTACACATAAAATTGGGGATATTCGTTCTGACTTTAACTTTTGATAAAAGTGATGTTTTTAACAATCAGAGATTCTATTTGTGTTTTAGAACACTTTTTCTGTTGTTCTGAAGAGACAAGAGTGTCTGACTACTGGGGTGATAATTCTGTGGCTATTACATATTTCCTACCACGTCATGCTTTACAACTGACTCCCTTACTGACCTGCTACACCTCAGAGTCCCATCAGAACAGCAGGCTGATTGATAAATGCACATAGCATTCCTTTTACTTTCCTTTATTTCCTTTGGTCTAAGGGCATGTTTGGAAAAAAACACAACCTGGCTCAAACCTATCTGTCTTGCTTTCACCAAGGTAACACCAAGAACAATTTTCCATGTAAAAATGCCCTGGCTTGTGTGTTCTTATTTTCAGGAAGGAAAGTATTATGAGGGAGAATGATGTTTTGGATGGGGAATATTTCATCTGCACATCTTGTATTGGTTAGTCCTTATTGAAATCAGATTTATGGCTCCAGTTTGAACACTGGAATTCCCTTCTAGCAGGGCTGCCACAGCAGGCTTCCTTTTCTGCTGTTAACTCCACATACAACAGAACATCTGCTCACTAAAATACAGATCACACTGCGCATTAATTACACCTGCTGTGCACTTTTTCCAATGACTTCCAAACAACAGTGGATTGATTTTAGACTAATCTTGCTGCTCTTAATACCACATTGGGAAGGAATCTGATAATATGAAGTCATAAGCTTCATCTGTACATTTAATCAGGTCATTAACAGAGCCTATTTACATAAGCAACAAGACACAATTTTCAATCAAATTACATTTCAACTGAAAATCCTTTCATTCAAGAAAAGAGCAAAACCAGATCACCTCTGAAGACAGTTATGCCATGCCTCTTAGAAGCAGAATACTCACTTGATTTTACTTCACTTTCATTTTATTACATGAAAACATGCCAGTTTTGTCAGAATCGCATGCTTTGCCACTGTCCATCTGGTATGGGCACAACTGACCTTTTTCATGGTCACTTCTGCAATCTCTTCTTAGATCCTTGTTTTACAAGCTGACATGGTAGAGTGTGTTCTCACTTAGAAGTTTCAGTTAAGTGATA
>WBNQ01040670.1:0-11650 GCA_013401375.1 Spizella passerina | reverse complement strand
ATGCAAACAAACAAACAAAAAAATAGATATTTGACTTTTGCTATAAATTAATTTTATTTGCATTATACTATATTTGAGAAAAAAAGATTTAATTTCCTGGCCTCATTAAAGCCTTTTTTACATATCCCCTCACTGGAGCTCTGTAGTTCTATTTGCAAGCAGTGCAGCAGAGCTTTGGTTTATAACATTGATATTTTCCAAAGATAACTGCGATATGAGGAGGAAAATACTCACTCACCTTTACTTAATCATGGTATTTTTGTATTGTTGCCATGCTTATGAGTCAGCAATAGCAGAAACTTAACTTGCTTTTCTTAGGCAACAGGAATAAGTCTCACTTTTTCCTCTTCAACAGTTAGGGAAAAAAGAGAAGAATGCCCTCACATTTTAAAATTATTGCAATGATGGTGCTACTGTGCAGTGACAGGCAACTTATTATCCAAGAAACAAAGTACAACAACAAAATTCCAAAAACTCCAAGCAAACTCTTCTCAAAATACCATAAGAATTTGAACATAGCTAGGGAAAAGAAATTCAACAATCCTTTAAGTTGTATAAACAATTATAATTTCCCTTTCAAGCAAGTGCTTTACACATAAAGTCTAAAAAAACATGCTGTGAAAGAACTAGGACATTGCACGATCTGCCCAGCTGGCATACAAAATGTATTTCCACTTCTCTATCACAAGGTTTTATACCACTAACATCTGGGTATCTCAGAGGCACTTTGAGAAAGCATTTCAGGTCTGACTTTTAGCAAACTTCATTATCTCAAAATGCACACGGTGTTCTTCCCAGTGTTGCTGTAGCACTAAGGTGCAGATTCGGATGTGGGGAGGGTTTCAGGGTTTTAGTTTCTCTGATGCTGGGAGGCACCCGAGCAATGAGCAGCATGGAGTTTATATGGGATGAGGGAGAGGAGATCCAGGAGCTGGAGGTGACCAGAGACCCCTTTGGGTCCCCAAAGACCACCTGAAGTTTCTCCAGGCCACAAGCCACTAGTTCCACTTGTCAGCAAATAAACGAGGACCCCGTCTCATAGACAGAAATTCTCCAAGCCATTGCAAAAACATGATCCCAGACACAGCAAACAGGCACACCTGCCATTTAGGGTCTTCTAAAACTGGGCAGGTATGTCATCCTTAATAGTGACTATGCTCAAAAACTGAAGTGCCAATGGAAAAGGAAAGAGAGAAGGCAGAATCTATTTTCTCCTGAATCTATTTTCTCCTGACAATCATTTAAACACTAACTCAACTCTATCTAGGCAAAAAATAAACAAGACTGAGACCCCTAGGTGACTGAGGTAATGGTGCACATAAAAATGTATGACTGATAAACAGAGAGATAGACTACAGATCAGTATGTCAGAACCCTATCAAAGGATGAAGGCAGACTTCACCAGACACCTGCTGGCATAATCTATTCAAAGAATATATGCAGAACACGAAACTATCAAATACAGTATTAAAGATATGCAGCATGAACTGAGCAGAGGGGAAGTGCTCAGCATATGGACAAAAATCCCCCAGCAGTTAAAAATCAGAACAGAAAAGTAAGAGGATAACCCAACAGGGGAATACATTTCAAAACATATAAGGAGCCAGTTACTTTTTATATAAACTAATAAACAGAAGGACAGCTGCAGCTGGGGCTGCCTGAAAGTGGGATGTGAGAGAAATGACCTCTCCTGGGTGTTGGCTAATCTTCCCTGCAGAGATCTGGTGCTTCCTGCTGTATTATCACCATGTGAAGAAACTCAAGGAATAAATCCAGCATGAGTCAAGGTCTGGGAGGGGATGATGACTCTAGCAGAGCCAGCCATCCATAATGGAAATAGCCATGCTTTGGACTGTCAGCAGTGGTTTGAGATCCCAAAGGCATCAGCAACACCAGAGGCAGGGCTGACAGAAACCAGTGCCTGGAGGGGGAACAAGCCCTGAAAGGAGCCAGCAAAAGAACAGGTTCCTCCAAAAGCTTTTTCTTTTAAGCTGTGCTTACCCTAGGAACTCATGTCTGTCATGTAAACATCCAAGTCCACTCTGGCTCTGGCCGAGTTCTTGGCCTTTCACAGCCTCCTGTTGAAAGGGCTTCACAGCCAGGTCTGGATCACATGAAAAACACCCTCATTTTAATCACTGTTGAATCTGTAGCCTATCACATGTCTCTCTCAACATAAAGAAACACTGGGAGACACAAGGGAATAAGTCCCTTCTTTGCTTGACCAGAAAAGTTGTGAGCTCTCTGTCCCTGGAGGTGCTCAAGGCCATCTGGGGCTCTGAGTAACACGGCCTAGTGGAAGTTCCCTGGCATAAGAGTTGAAGCTAAATGATCTTTCAACTTATTCTATTACTCTAAGGCCTAGATCCATTTCTTGCATGCTGCTCACAAACACTTTTACCATGTTCCCTCTTAAAAGTCACATTTCTAAAGCAAACCTCTTGGTTCCTTCACTTTGCTTTAGCAGGTTTAAGAAAATAAGCTTACCCTGTGTTTTTTTCTCTTTTATCTAGTTCCAGTTTTCACCCTGGTTTCATGGCAAAGAACAGCTACAGTCATCTTCTCATTGACAAAACTGACCAAAATGGAACAGAAATATAGTTATGTCACTCTGCCCTGAGCATTCTTTGTTCTAATCCTCATGTTATTTACTGATTTGCATCAGCAGAACATCTCTGAAACTTTCTTTTTCCAAACAGCTGAGTCCATTTTGCTCTCTGCAATGTTAGGTTTGCAAATTGGGAAATAACACCCTATCAGAGAAGTGGCAATAAAGGTAACACAAAATTAAAATCATATTCTCTGAACAAAAACCAAACAAGTGTTTTCTCTCTCAAGAGTCTATCATATTTCACAGTGTCTCACAGCAATATGCCCACACTTTCAGCATTCTTGTACAAAGTAGGGGAAATCCACCCATACTCTGAGTGCAGTGTTATTGTTGCTGTGGCAACTACAGACCACAATTTTTTGCCTCTAGAGAATTAGCATGAACACAAACATACACACTGAGGCAAAGACAACTGTGGGTCCTAACAGGGCCTACAACTCACTGCAGATGCCTAATGCTGCCATCAAAAACTGAATTTAATTTTTAAAAAATGAACTTTAACTTCTCAGTCACTGTCTCCATTTGTCTACACTTTGTTTCCAATTTCAACACAGCATAGTTGGCAAAATACCCTGAGAAACCCTGACACATGAGAAGTGTAAATGTCAGACTACTTAAACTCCACTTGTGAGTGAGCAGAGTAATTATAAAACTCTCTCTAAAACAGATAAATTAGTGATCCATTGGCTGGAATTTGCTGGTATAAATACTTAGTGCAAACCCTAGGGGCCAGAGATTTGAACCTGCCCTCTGTGTGTGTGCACATGAGATGAACAACCACTGCTGTACTCTCTTTAACACTACCTCACACTGGTAAAAGGGAAAAACAAACTTACTTTCACCAGTTTCAGATGTAAGAGTTAAACATTAAAACTTTTTTACTCAGTGGTCCTTTAAAAATAAGAGGTTTTACTTAAAGCCAATACATGAGCATGAAAATAAGCACAGGAGTTATTTAAGAAATACTGAAAGCAGGGGGTCCTCAACTGTTTTAGGTTTTGCCTTGTCATTTTGCCTTCCCCATTCCTGCCCTATCTGCATACCAGGGCCAAATTGCACTTGAACAAGAAACCACAAATGAAGAAATTGCTGAGGTCCAATTAGAGCTTTGTCACAAGACCAGGGCCTATGGAAGCAGCAAACACTCACCCAGTTCATGACAGTCAGCCTTTGAAGTCTGTTTCTTCGCCTGAAATGTTATTTAGTTTTTCTAGTATTTTGCATGTAATCCAAATAAATTATTTAAAAGAGTATTTTCTTGCCTCCCTTTTCCATCCTAAATGTCCCAACCTGACACACTCACTTAACTTGAAGACCACAGAATATAATCTCTCGCTGATCAAAAATTTAAAACTTGCTACTCCATCGGGTTGCCAGGTCTTTGTCTGGGATTTAGCAGCCAGACACAGTCAGGTCTATTTGCTTTTTGCTGAAGTACTCTAGGCAGGCAGCTCACATGCTTTGAGACAGCTTCCCACCCACTACACTGCAGGGTGTGACATGAGGGCACAGGTAAAACTCCCATTATCCAGCCAGTCTGTCACCAGGTAAGCACCAAATCTTACAAGGACAAAGCAACCAGAAATAGAGAAATGAAGAATTGGTCTTAAGTTTAGTATTTGTTTTGCCACAGACCAGATAGCATGGCAACACTCATGCTACAGACTGATTGATTAACTTCATAAAAAGTTTTCAGGAAAATGAGTACCATTTCCTGTGGAAGAAAAAAATAAAAATTATTCCTGGCTGGAAAACTGTCTAGTTAATACTTTGGATTTGGGTTTTAAAAATTGTCTTCTATTTGGGTATTTTACTAACATTTAGAGGAATGATTGAGAACAAATTCTTTGGAAATTTGTAAATGATTCAACATATTTTATTCAAAAATATGTTTACAAGGGTTTTTCTCCTCACACAATTAAGATTGGTTTTTTCAAAGCCTGGAATTTTCTTATCATGAAGGAAGCCAAAAACACAAGAGGAAAAATATTTCCACCCAACTCCATTAAGGGTGCAACGTACTGTAAGTAGACCCCATCCAAAAAACTTCAAAAAAAACCATTTATGTCAGAATGTGGGCTTTTGGCTGTGCATCTGTGCTCACCTGTGGCTTTGCAAAAGCTGTTTAAAATGCTTTAAGCTGGGGGGGACGAAAGGACTGGTGAAGATAAACATTCCCAATCAAGGTCATAAGAAGGGAGAGTGATGCAATCTTGGGAAAGGACCACCCAAAGGCTTTCCCTTGGCTGTTTCTCTCCAGGGGCCGCTCTCTCTGTTGGCAGAGGCTGCCCTGGCCGAGCCCTGTGCAGGACGGGCTGGATTCCACCCATTCAGCAGTGACCAAACAAGCCTGACCAGTGCTCCTCGCTGAAGGAACCACCAGATGAAGGTCAGAGAATTCCACCTTGTCCATCTCTGCACGTGCTGAGGTGGAGCAAAAACGGCTCTGAAGAGGAAAGCAGCTGAGGGCGAGGTGCCTCCTCCATGTGACTCATTGTCTGCAGGGCCTGAGGTCACAGGAGCTGGACTCAAGGGCTGTGTGCCCCTCAGCAGCTGAGCCACTGCAGGTCCCTGGGCAGCACCCTCTGGCCTCACATTCCCAAAAGGAACCCTGTGTAGGTGCTCCAGGGACACTTTGTGTCCAAAGTGTGCCCAGTGGGGACAGCAAAGGGATTCCTTCCCAAGGCACACTCCTGGTCCAAGCTGTATATTAACATAAACACTCTCACCTCTATTAGTGAACTAACTGTAGAAACTTTTGCATCAGGCTGTACTTATAAAAGCAGGCCTGAGGTTCTGGAAGATCTCCTTAATGACCCTCACTAGACTATCCAAGCATCCAAGAGATGAGGTTTGGTACCCTCAAGGTTATCTGTAACTACTAAGTAACATAGAGAGGGATTTTTTTCTTCACTCCAAAGTAAAATATGGCCCATTGACACGTTTTAAAAATCATGTTACCTGTTCCTTGATTTTGGACAAGTCCAAAAGTTGGATTCCTGCAGCAATGCCAAGCCCAGTGCTGCAGCCTGCCCTGCCCAGGGACTAGCAGCAGCACTTTGCAGTTTGGCAAGGCTGCCTCCAGCGCTGCCCGTCCTTGGGAACTGTAACAGAAGCCAAGGAGCAGCCAGAGGATTAAACACCGTGCCAGGCTGGCAAATGCACAGCCAATCCCTAAGCATCAGGGGCTCCCCTGAAAACACAGCCAGCTCTGTGCTCCCCTAGGCTGGAGCCCAAGAGTCTTCATCACTACTTGAGATTTTCTCAAAATAGCTGTGGAGCACCACTAAATCAGCGCTGGCGTGATTAATGCACAGGGAAGGTTTCAGGGAGCTTCATGCAGCCCTTCAACGTTTATTTTTCCAGTCTTGTTTGACACAGATGAGAAGGAAAGTGCTTAAAAAGGGGAAAATTGTAAGCAGCTGATTCCAGTTGCACTTTTGTCCCTTGCCAAATTAAAAAACTTAATAGGACAGGCTTTGTTTTCAAGGCATGAGGGATGTGGAAATATTTACACTCGTAGTATCAAGACATCAGCCATAAGGTTCAAGACTGCAGTGCCAAACACAGTGAGAACACGTTGGAAAAGGCAGCACACGTTTCCAAAGCAGAGGAGAACATGTATTTTTTGCAATTGTTAGTGATAGCTGACCGGAACAGAAAAAAAACACTTTGGAGACAGCATTAAACTTTGGATGAAAGTATCACACCTCTGGCCCAGCACTGTCCCTGGAGGATGCAGACTCCTGGACCTTGCACAAGTGACTGAAACAAGAGACTGGATTTACTGCAAATGCACTATGAACTGCCCTGTTCACAAGCACCTGTTTAACTGAGGACCCAAATGAGAATGAGCAAGTTTCTTCCTCTGTTTTTCACATCATGCCTTCTCCTTCATGGCATTATAATATGAAGCTAATGATTTCTTTTAAAGAAAACAGTTTTATAAAACCTAAGTATTCAAAAGTCAGAAAGGCTCAAAATTAAAGTTGGTTTTGGCAATGTAAGTAATATTTTTCAAGAAATGTGTTGAATTCAAATTTCATTTTTTCTTTTTGCTTCTCAAATAACTAAGATTTACATCACTTTTTTTTTCTTTGCAGTTGAGTGTGTTAGGCATGCAGGGATTTTATGTAACAAATACTGCTGCATTTCAAAATGAAAATGTAGGATTTTGAATTGTAAAATGATGACATTAGGAAATTGCAATGCAGCATAGTTCATACCAACCATGATCGTTTTTTCCAGAGCCTCAGAGCAGCTTTTTTCAGTTAAAAACCTGATGCTAACCCCAATTAAATCTTTAATGAACTTCCATCTTCAGTTATCTCGCTTTAGTCTGTAACAAATTACCTTTGTTTCCTCAGCATTACATTTTCTGATGTCTCTATTGACAGCCATTAAAGGATCCTCAAAGTTCACAGATTAAAGTCTGTTAAGTTCCTAGAAAGTTAGTTTTTTATTTGACTTTACACTACCCAAAAACTGGATAAGAAAAGTTATGCAAAGAGGCTTGGGGCTAACAGATCTTCTTACTAGTTAAATCAGAAAGCAGAGAAGTAAAACTAAAGCCAGACAGAAAAAAAAAAGAAAAATGTTAAGGAAAAAAGTTAATAAAACCATCCCTGATTTTGTAAAAGTTAAAAAATATACATATACTTTTTTCTTCTTTCTCCTTTTTAAACCAGTTTACCAGCATGCTTTGTGCAGAGAGTTTTTCAAACTTAAGGAATGGTGAAAAGACATTTTTCATACTCCAACTATCCCAAGATTCAGACATGTCCCAGAATCCCTCCACAGTTAGTTTTTTATTTAAACTGCTGCCAAAATATAAATATGCAAATGACCTACAATGAAAGAATTGAAATGAAAAATTTTTCATTCCCACCAGCAGACAAAGCCAAAATTAAGTTCAAGTGGACTTTTTTATTTTTGCTCTTTGGGGAAACATGGCTAGCCTCATCAATGAAAACACCAAAATTAAAATCCCTCTGATATAAACATGAAAAGATGCTCATACAGTTTTTTAAGGGAATTTCCTCTGAACTTATTTCCTTCAAAGTTAACAGCCTTGGTACTGTCTGACAATAGATCAGGGTAACAAGGCCTGTTAAAATGTAAGGATTGTTGTACAGCAGTTGACCATTTGCACTAGGGTTGCTACTTCTAAATCAATAGTAACCTGCCATATGAAGGGAACTACAAAATAACCTTGGGAAGTGAAACTTTTTAATCATGTGTCTTAACCCTCAGAGCCTGAATTACTTCTGAAGATACTAGAGCTTAGGAAAGCATGGTAAAACTACATATGAATGAACAATGCCATTAAATTTACTTTTAATATGGCTTGAAATGGTATATTTATTTCTTCACAGTATTTTTACATGCACACGCTTTGTTTACATAAATTACAGTATTAGAAGTTTAATGTCTAACTTCCCATATCTCACTGATTTTTGGTATAGGACTATATTCTGAAATTGGTGATTTTGGGCATGTATAACAAAAAGTATATACTTTTCCAAAAGCCATTGTATAAGCAAACTGGAGGGATGATATTCCAGCATCAATGATTTGGGGAATACATGATATGGAAAAAAAACACCCCAAAATTCTTTTGCTAATACTGCTGAAGGTATACGATAGACCTAGACAGGTATTTTTAGAACACAAGTCAGCTAAACTTCAAAGTCTGCTTTCCTGAGATATGAGAATTAATTGAACACAGAGAGGCTTTTCATCCCCTTTCAAGATCATTAATCTTGTTACCACATATAGCACTTCTTTAAAAATAAAATTTCAAGGCTAAATTCAAAGATCAATCATCCATTGAAGAGATGTGCAAATACATGCTGACACATCAGGATTGTTTCAGCATCTAAAGCAGAAAACACCTTTACGTCCTTGTGCAGTGCACTGTCTCCTAAACAAAATGTGAGCAGTCTGCCAAGTACACAGTGCAGGGAGGAGCTCCATCCTCTGTAATTCCAGGCTGCTTTTAAAACCAAGTCTCAATTTTTTGCTTAAGAAAACCACCAATGTGGAAAATGACATTTTCACAGTCATCCATGCTTCCCATTGAGTGACACAACAGCTGCTTCTGAGATGACAAAACATTTTCCAAGTACCATTACCACAGCTTTTCTGCCCCAGCCATGAAAGGATAACCATTACAACCTTCATTTCTCAGACCTTCAGCTCAACACTTTTTCTAGTCTTTTACATAGAGTGAAATCTCTCTCATAGCACAGTTCTCATGGAAAACCATCTCTATAAAAGAAGGGACAAGTCCTCTGTCCATTTAACACAGAAACATATGGCTTTCACATACCACAGTGACCTGGAGGGTCTAAACTCCACCTTTACCTCTTGCTCTCCAGGCACATCCTGGCATTTTTGAAGGTTCAGGGCCAGCCACGGGGAGCTGCCAGCTGCATGGAGCAGAGGGAGATTGAGGCTGTCACCCTCCAACAGGCTAAGCACAATGATGCAGACACAGAGTGGCAAAGCAGAGATACCTCCCCTGCTCGGGGACTGAGCAGAAGGCACAGAGAGCCCGTCAGCACTGCACTAAGGGGCTCCTGTAACACCAGCCCCTGCTCCACATGGGATTCAGATCTGGCAAAGCTGTCTTTCATATACAGAGCTCCATTCTGTGCAGAGGAGCAAGTGACTGAACTTCTCCCTGCCTCAGCAATACACTCTCTATTCTTATGAGGAAGGGAAGCAATCCACCTGGCAGGAGTCATGTAAAAAAGATTTTATTTTGCTTCTGAGGGCCTTAGCACTGCAGGTCAGAGTTGAGACTCATGTGATTTGAGGGAACAGTGGTGGCACAGTGCTTCCACACATACCCACAATCTGGGTTTATCCTGTCCCAGGACAGCAGGAGTCCCTGATGCTTGGCGTGGAGCAGCATACTGCAGCGGGGCAGGAGGAGCAGGGGAAATTTTTAAAAAGTATCAATGGCATAATCTCACAGGGACAATAAAATAGGGGGATTTTCAGGTGAGGAAAGTTCTATTTCATTTCAGCTATGCTGCAGTTCTGTGAAGCCCAGAAAAGAGGGGTTCCTTTTGGCCCATCACTGCCCTGTGCCACCTGAGCCAGCAGGGTCATGGCAGGGACAGCAGCCACACCTGCACACACACTGACACAGCCCAGGCACACCTCACACAGCCCAGGGACACCTGCACACACACTGACACACCCCAGGCACACACACTGACACAGCCCAGGCACACACACTGACACAGCCCAGGCACACTCACACCTGCATACACACTGACACAGCCCAGGCACACTCACACCTGCACACACACTCACACAGCCCAGGAACACTGACACAGCCCTGTGCCACACTCACACAGCCCAGAGCAGTGGTCCCTGCTTTCTTCTGTGGGCTTCAGACACAAACCAGCCAACACAGAAGTTCCCAGCACCAGCACCCATGAGACCAGAGCCCAGGGACAAACACAGCACGTAACCAGACGCAGTGAGGGGTCCTCAGACCCAGAAGAGCACGAGAAGAATCTTCTCCACAGACAACACCATCTTTGTGTCACCTCAGCTGAATGGAAGGGCAAGATTTTGAAAGCTTAGAAAGAAAAACTGCAGCCTGTCAAGACTTCATTGTTTGGGAACTGAGTCAGCCTAACTCTGTACGAACACTGTGGCACCACAAACAAGCTGGAACAGTAAATGTTTGCTGCTCCTGGCTTTTTTGGTGCTCCTGTATTCATCAATCATGGCATAAAATACCTCAAAATAGAAGCTATCACTATACATGTGCCTTCTCCTAATCTAATGGCTCACAGATAATTACAAGCCTTTATTGTTGGACTGTTTTAGTGTTGAGCAACATATCTCTCTTCTTGCATCAAAACCTGTTTTCTGTCAAAAAAGGGAAAACTGGCATGGTTAGATGAAGGAGTTTAATCTATAAAATGACATATTCCTTACTCAGCTTTAAAAACAAACAGTAGTAAAAAATGACACATAGCACCACTCACTCTGCAAACAGAAGAAAGCAAATAAATCTCAATCTTCTGTTGATATTTTACCAAGCACACCTCTGCTGCCCTGGTTTCTTAGAGCACAGGTCAGCTTCCTAGTTAGTTTGGTGGAGTCTTTTTCTGGCCAGCACAAACTTCCAGACTGAACTTCCTTGTGGCTGAAAGAATGCAGGAAGGCAGCAGGTGCATGCAGGCACAGGGACAATAAAAGGCAGGGGGTAGGGGAGAGCAACGTTTTTCTGCCTGTTAGGGACAAAGTTAACTAGGAGACTATTAAGAATTAGAAAACACCACCACAGCCAAAAATTTATGATGCCGTGAAGGGTTTAGTGCAAACTTGCCCTCCCAGAAGACCACTTGTGTGTCTGTGTGCTCTGCCTATCTCCATATATGCACTTCGCGATTCCATCAGGCACTTGGACTAGGCTGGAAGCGGCTTCTCGGCTTCCCTTCTACAGTCCCGTAGCCATAAAACAGAGCCTGAACGTAAGGATTCCCTACAGGGCACCCTGCACCTCCCCACGCTGTTCCCAGGGCTGGACCAGCAGCCGAGCTCCCGAAGCATTCCAAACTCTGCCCCAGTCAGCCAGCACCGTGACTGACAGCATCCAGCAGCATCCAGCAGCGACTTCTTGCGAGAGCAGGAGAAGCGCCAGGCATTGCCGGGAAAAACGAAACGCTTCCCCGGTGACAGCAGCCCGACCCCCGCCCAAAGCCGCTCCTTCCTACCGCTGCTGCGAGGCCCTCGGGCAGGCACGGCGTGACAGCCACGGACCCGCCGTCCCTCCCTCCCTGCCGGCCGGGTATCGCGGTGAGGATGCCGCCGGGCCCGCGGCACTCCCGCCTCTCACCTGGTCCAGCGGGATGCCCAGCAGCGCGCTCAGCGGGTGCAGCAGGGTGGAGCCGGTGGTGCGGTGCGGGGCTCCGGGCGCCTCGGCCATGCCGCATCCCCCCCGGGCGGCCGCACGGCCCCGCCGCCACCTGCGCGCTCCGCCCGCGCTCGCTCCCGCCGCTCCGCGCCCGC
>WBNQ01040664.1:0-11451 GCA_013401375.1 Spizella passerina | reverse complement strand
TGATGGAAAAATTGCAGGGCTCACCCACCAGGTGTTGATGGTGTCAGGATGTGGAAAAAAATTATTGCACAGCCTGGTGAAGAAAAGTGGTGGAAATGTTCCTTGGGTAAAATAAATTCAAATGTTCTGTCAAATCTACTTCTGCACAGTATGAAGAGTTTGTGTACACAAATTGAGCTCACAAAACCCTCACCAAACTCCATTTTTATGAAATAAAAATTTAGGTGAAAATCCTGAGTATTTAGAATGTTCCTGTTGTCTTAATTACACCCCAAGATTTGTTGTATTTAAGGCAATTTTGTACACACTAATGGGAAGTTTAAAAATTAGAAAGAAATTTATCAGTATAACTGCATATATACTCACTACTGATATGAAATATGTTGAGGATTATTATGTTTTTTCTCTTTAGTAACCTTTATTACTGTAACTTGAAATAGGTTTGGGCTCCAAAAACACCTGAAATACTGAACTTTGATTACATGCATGTGAGTACCTTCCAAATATAACTCCCAATTGCTGTTGAAGGAGGGAAGAAGGGAGAGGAAATCTCCTCTGACAAGTATAACATTAACCAATAAAAAAATTCAAAAAAATAGTAAATTGTAACCAACTTCAAAATTCTCAGATAGTCAACAAACTGTCCACAAAAGAAAAGAAGACTTTACAGAGTTTGAGATGAAACAAAATAGCAGCAGTTCCCAATTTTATTTACCTGTGTTTATTGTCGCCAGAAGGATGGGTATGCACATTAAAAGGAGACTAAAGCTGCCTCTCTGGGCTTGGTCCCCCTCTCACTTGGACTTGTGTGAGCACAAACAGATGTATTTCAGAATCATGAAGTCTCCAAATCACATGTTCACCACACCTCAGACTAAAGATTCTATTTCAATGAAAAACAAGACTTCTCTTGGTTAATTACATAGACATCTCAGGAAAGGGAGTGTTGGGGGGGTGGGAGGAAATTGGGGTTTTCCTCCCTTTTCCTTTGATATATTGGAAAATAATACATGATTTTTCATCAAGAACTACCTATTCTTTTGTCTCCATTAGTAAAGCAATTTACAGTACTAAGTGAGCAACTGTAGACTGTAACATAGAAGAAGAAACCTCAGAGACACACTTTAGCAACCTGATATCCTGCAACATGTTTTGTAACCTAATTTTATCCTGTGTGAATGCATGTTAGGGGAGAAACCACTGCCTAAACATTCCTAAACCATTCAAGGAGGCCTTTGCTTTGAGGTATTAACAAGCCTGGCTGCTCTCAAATATGAATGTAAAAACACCAATCCTGGTTACAGCAGCACACACTAAACCCAAAGGCACTGTGAGGTTTTGGTTCTGTGTCTCTGAGCTGTGCTGGTCACAGGACAGATGTGGTGGCCCCTTTGTGTCACTGCACAGCCCCAGTGCCTGAACACAGCTGGGGCTCTCCACTGGCTTTGCACAATGCATTGCCTGTGTTATTTTGATTTCTTTTCACCTTTCACAGTTTTACGTGGAATACAAGCCTAATGACGCCCTCCACCCGAGCCAGGTATTTCCTGGTAATTAATTAATGGCAGTTAAGGGATTTTAGATTTTCTGTTGGCACTCAACTTAATGAATTATCCACCATCAGGAAATACCCTCCCTACTTGTCCTATCTGCCAAATCACTAATTAAGCATCTAATGCTGAAAAGCAAACAACATTTTTATGTTGTTAGTTTCATGCATTTCAACTAATCAATTAAATCTTGTAGTGCCTAAAATCTGAACAATAGACAATTTGCACTGTGTAGCAGCGACCACTTTTATTGGTGGAAACAGACTATAAAATAACATAAAAATATAAATGAAGTAATAGAAGAGATGGGTAACTCTGCCTAAAATGCCTGTCTTTATTAAACTAACTATTCACTACAGATATGTATAATATACTCATAAATATTACTTATATACAGCTTCTCACAATAATTTTATAGCTGACTAAAAATGCTAAAAGGCCAAAAATTTAACTGAAAATATCCAGGTGTTTGATTTTTATTTGCTGAATATAGAGAAAGATGTAAAGAAAATGAGAGAGAAGAGAGAAAAGAGGGAAGAAAGGAGAGAAGGAGTGTAGGTAAAGTGTTGAAATGAGTCTCATTTTGAGGAACTAAGTTCACAAAACTATCTTAAAAAATGAAAGCAAAGTGTGGCTGTTCACCTTGCACAACTCAAAGATCAAATGGCACAGCCAGAATATTTGGGACCTCAGGTCAGTGTCTCTCAGCACACGAGTCAGAACAAATATTTCAATAAAATAATCCTCTTGGGCTGTTGGCCTCCTACAGGAGATTCTTATACTCTGCAGTACACACTCAAAGAAGCAATCCCTCCTGAAGAAATTATTCTATTTAGATATAATGAAAATACATTCATTACACCAAAGAATGAAAGCAGGAGCATTAATGCAGACACAGAATCTGAGGCACCCCAACCATCCCATCAACCTCTTGTGTACCACGTTGAAGACAGAAGAAAGAGCCCCTGACTGATTGGTTTTGAGCAGCTTCTTCATTTCAATTGCAGTGGGCTGAACTGGGCATTAAAAAAGATAGAAACTTGAACAAAACATTAACATTTTTTGGGAAATATACTTGCTTTTTTTTGGTTAGATATTAAAATAAATTGCTTTCATAAAAACAAAACCAGTCTATGCAGGATTAAGTCATATTTTTACAGCCCACTCACTTAAAGTAGCTACTCTCAGGTCTCCCTGTGTTGAATGTCCAGCCCACTTAGGGTTTATGTCTCCTGCATTTATGTCTCCTGCAGAGATCAAACCTAGTCTTAATTCTGACTGCCCAAGAGATGTGCTCAGCCATGCTGGGGACTGGGTGAGAAAATCCTCAAAACTTCTTTGGATTTTCTTACGACCTTCCAGTCTCTTTCACAAGTGTGGGGCTCTTGAAAATGTTCAGCCTGCCAAGCCTTAGTGCCAATGATCACCTGACATCAGCAGCAGAGCAAGAACAATGGGAGCAGTTTCCGGGAATGCTGAGGAAGCCTTTGTTTGGATTATCCCTTAGTGCAGTGGCTGCCATGGCACAGCATCTTCAGCAGAAGGTAATTGCTCATTTTTAGCCTCTTTAGTCCTCTACAATGTCATTACAAGAAATGAAGCTTTCATAGCCTTAAAACAGACACCATCTCTTGCTTCAGCATCAGCTTGGCTTACTCCAACTCAAGAGTTATAAGAGAAGTTAAAGAAAGAGGTATATTTTATACATTCTTTTTGCAAAAAATGGATAAGAATTAGATTTATCAAATATTACTCATTTCCCTTAGTTATCCAACATTTCAAAAAGTGAGATCTCCTGCTAGAAAAAGTACACTTTTTTAATAAGATTGCCTTAATTGATTGTAAAAAATACTTTCTAAGCACAAATCACGTGTTCTTTACATGCTTAATTAGTAGGAGCCTGCAACAGTGCCTAGGCAGTCAGTGAAAGACCTTGAACTGAAGGCACTTAATGAACCAAAGCTTTTGTTGTTTTTCATCAAGTTTAATAGGTTTTTCAAGTTGCAAAGGAAAAAAAATGAGGGGATGACAGAACATAGAATTCCATTTCTTTTAAATAATTTGCTTTTCATCTTTCCAGAGAGATTTTCAAAAGCTGTTGACAAGGCATTTTTTATATTTCATCTGAAATAGGAGACAAACTTCCTTTCAGCTTCAGCAGCAGTGTATTTTATTAACCCTAAATTCTCTTCAATATTCTGGCTGCAATTTTATATTTGTGCCTTAGCTATAGGTCAAGCAATGTTTTGCAGCTGCAGTAACAAAACCTCTGAGTCAGTGGAAATGGAATTGAATCTTTTGGGGCCAGCAGGTACTTAGCACATGTACTGTAATAAGAGCCAATATTACGTTAAGAAACAAAGCTGATATATAGGATATACTAATATTTAACAATTTTACACTATAAAGACAAATAGGCATAAATGTTAGGTGGACTGCAGTTACTTTTCCTGTTAAAATGAATTCCTGTGTTTCATTCTAGAGTAACTGAATCTGAGAAAATGCCTTTCACAGAACTTCTTTTCATGTCAAATGTTTGCATCCATCTACTTTTGTTTTTTAAGAACCATGTCCTTCTAGATAACAAGTTTCACCTTTAAAACCACCATATGAAAGTAAAGCTACAATTAACAGAAGCCAAGTTTTAAATTATTCTAGAACTCTACATGCTTCTAAATGAAAGTTCTTACCTTCAAATGTATTGGAATTCATTTTTGAGCACTTTTTTTTTTTATGCACACTGAACAGCAAGGTTTTATTCAAAGCATTTTTATTATTAGGTACTCTAGTACTCATTATGATGTTATGATGATTCATGTTATCATTATGATATTATGATTATCATGTTATTATGATTCAAAGTATTGTCATTATGATTAGAAAGTGGAGCCACACACAGAATAAAAGAAGTGTCTCTATCCCTATTTCACATGACTACTGTCCTTCTACTTCAATCCAAAAACTGCTCTGATTTCCAGCAGCAGTCAACGGCTCCAATTGAAACTGCAGGAAAAACAGGATGAAACATCCTGGCCATTTTCCTTCTGAAGATTAGCAAGGCAGTCAAGAGAATATAGGGAAAGGAGACACCACTGGTGAGGTACAAAGGAGACACCATCTCGGAGGTACAAACAAGTGCAACTTGTCTCTGGGGCATAAATACAAAAAAAGGAGAACATTTAGCTCCAGAAATCCTCCCATTTACATCAAGGTTGCATCTGCCTCTGCATCTAGTACAGGATTTTATATTAAAATACAACAATGCCAGAGCTGACAAGACCCATAAATTCCTCTGTTAAACCAACTTATGTCCAATTTTAGGCATGTGTAAGAATCCAGATTTTGTTTTTTTATTTTCCAGCTTTAGAGAGAGCTGTCAGGAGCCCGTGCATGCAAGCAGCACATACCTAAAGGTATCCCACACTGGATGCCAACATTAAATGCAGTGACCCACAGACAGTGCCTCGATGAGGCTTGCACTGTCTGTGCACTGCATGCTCCAAGCTCTGCCTCAAGCCCTTGCAGGGAGCACCAAGTGCATGTTTTCAGGACTGGTTAGGGATGATTGTGCACCCACTCCACCCAGCCTGTGGGCTCTGACAGGGCTCCCATGGCGAGCAGCATTCCCTGGATGCTGAGGGGCTCATGCCACACAAGTGAGGTTACACAGCTCCTGGCCAGAAGTGCCTCACATCACCCTGCTGAGCACACAGGGAGGGCAGATTATAACAGCTTGGTCTCGTAGTCTGAAATAGCCTACACAGGTAGGCTATTTCAGGTTTTCTCAAAACACTCATATGACTTCCATATCTCTTCAGGCTCTGAACCTGATAAGAAGATGATTATAGGCAGGGAGGAAATAGTTTTCATGAGCAATAATCACTTTCTCATCAATAAGGGTTCGCAACACTTGTTTAACTGCTTGAGTATCTGCTGAATGTTTGCATAGGAAACCAGTGAATCAAACATTAAACAAACCCAACGATCAAAATGAAATATCTAATCAAAGGCATCTAGATGTGGTAAAGCACATCAAAATGCATATATGTATATTTTCAATACAGTTAATTGCCCATAGCACAAGTTCAACACATGATCTATTGTGGCAGCAATAAACAGGTTTGAGTCCTAAGCCCTATAATTGCATGATTTTCAGATGGGCAGAAACATACAAAGTCAATATAGAAACAAGCAGCAAAGCAGTGGGACTGAAAACCTGTGAAATAAAGACAGATATTCCCACAATATTTGCTGATTATCCACTTGTTTTTATAAACATTTACCAAGTATAAGATGTTTGTAAACAAAAATCTTTCAACACCAGAATTCATGAAGGGGCTAGTGGGCTGCAAAAGCAGTCTACAGCACTGAGTCAAACATTACATGATAAAACAGTAAAAAGCACCAAAGTAAAAGTGTACACATACAAACAAGCTTCTTTGCTGAAAAATGTCCTCATGTTTCCAGCCTTCCCAGAAAGTAACTTAAAAACACAGTCCCAGATCTTTTGGATCAGCCTGTAGGACTTCAAGGTCAGAGAAACAAGCTGCAATTGGAAAGGGTGTAATGAGGTAAGGTCGTGAAAAATGAATAGGATGATGACCTAGCAGCACAGAGCAGTGAGGTACAAAAACAAAGGGGATGGGAAGGCGCCAGCCAGCAGGCTTTCCTATCTAATCAGCTGTGCCTCTGATAAAGAAGGAAGTAAGTTAAGGGAGGGAGTCTTCAGCACTTAAAACAATCCCCAAGATTTCCATTTCTGCACTGGCAATGTAGTGTCTTTAGGATGCAGGCCAAAAGCATAACTAAAAGGAAGCTTAGCAATCACAAATTGTCAGCTACATATTTGTTCATGGATAATAATGACCTGTTTGAACCAGGACAGCAGATATGGCTTTTCCCAAGTTGCTCGGCACTGCCAGCACAGAGCTGCAGTGTCTGAAGCCTCACAAAACAACATGATACCCATCTCTACCCTGGCAGAGCTGTGCAGGTGCATTAGAGCACCTACTCCTGTGCTGATTTTCACACTTCAGTTCTCCTTAAACACCCAATGACATTTCAAGCATGCTGTTCTCATTCGTCACTTTGGTAACATTCACACGGTCACTCTGTTCTTGGAGAAATCTGGCCGAATCTGAGCTGTGAAGAAGCAATGTTTCTTCAGATTTCTCCAAATGCTGTGAAGAGATCTCAGATTCAATTAAATTAAGAGGTGATGAAGCCAGCTTTACTGCAGCTATGCAGGTCAACTAAGACCTGCCATCCACCCTGCATGAGGATGCACAGGCAACAGAGCCCACAAGAACCAGACATACGTTTGCTATTCTCTGTGGGCTAGCATTTAGGGCAAACTGATCACTAACACATTTCCATGGCTGACTACCTGTAGTTGTACTTTTGTAACAAGAAAAAGTCATTTCCAACAGAAAAAAATCCCAGCAAGTCTTGCACTGTAGAGAGAAGTGAATGGAGAAATCATTACTCATAAGCTATTTCATTGTTCCTTGCTGTTCCTAATTTGCATTTAATTTTGCTATTAATTTTTCCCTTGTCAGCTACCAGATGTCATGTTTTGCTACACTTATCTCTTATTTTAGTGTCTTTACCCTCCTGTGTGTTCCAGACAATCCCTGATGCTATTACTTGCATACTGAAACCCAGGATAGTTACTGTTGCCTTCACTGGGCTTTCAGCAGTAAGCATATATTATATTCAAATGATGGCAAAGGTCTTCAAGATCATTTCTTATTCCAATTATGTCATAAAAAGCACAATCTACCTAAGCCTGCTCATGAAAAACTGAAAATAAGTGTTTCTTGATTGCTACTATCAAAAAAGGAGTAATGAATGACAGAAAAGTTTGGGTATGTCAAAGACCACCCAAAGACCTTCCTTGCGAACATTCTTGCTTTTTCTACATATGACTTAAGACTCGTTATCTCATTCAATATTGCCTATAAATCTGAAAATGTATGAGTTAATTGCACATGCTGTTGTTGGGTGTCAGTTTCTGAACTGTGTGCTTTGGGAGAGGCTGATTTCTGTTGTCAGGGAGGAAGTTGTTTTGTTTCTTGCATGGAGAGGCATAGTTTTCTATTGCTGTACAAATTAAACAGAGCAGTGTAAAAGAATGGTCCATCTGTGTCCTCAAACTTCTCTTCCCATCATTTTAAAGGTATCCCTTTGCTGAGATCCTGTGCTTATTACCTGGCTGGTTTTGAAGAGGAACAACAGACAAATTTTTTCAATCCCTCACAGGATGTTCTCCTACCAAATTGTCTGCATTCAGCACCTGAGGAAATTTTACCCAAACTGTTGCAGTTTGCTCTGCATCTCCTCAAAAGAGACAGCAGCAGGAAACTTTCTTGCTGCATGGCCCTCCAAGATCTCTGTCTCAAGCAACCAAAAGTGACCAGCAAAGGTAGAAGGAAATTGCAAACAAACACAGAACTTGTGTCCAAAAGTTCAGATGCCTACAAGGATTCTGCAGGCAGCCTCCAAATTCTTTTGAGAATTCATTGGTAAGTATATTTCAATGCTCTGCTGCATTGATTCTGAGCAGCACACCAGAGCAGAACTGCAGCATATTTGAAACAATTGCCTTGGCTTTGATTCAATAATTACTTTAATGAGAAAAGTGAGCTGTTTATATTAAGATATCTTGCTTACATAAGACAAGCTGCTTCACCACAGCCAGAATTCATTAATCATTATTAAAGCTGGCATACAGAAAATTACAGACTCCAGCTTCCCAGGATTAGGTATTTTTTAAAGGCTTTTAAGCAAAGTAGCTCATTCATTTACATGCAGAGGAAACATGTTCATGAGCATTGATTTGAAAAACACTAATGTATTTGCCTCTTCACCTCTAAAAGCAAGTTATAGAAAAAAGCTATTTGAACATTTCAAAGTTAATAAAAAAAGTGGTTCAATTGACTATTCCACTAAATTCCAGATTATATTCGCATCCCAATAATTGTCTTCTGTTGTAGCCTGGATAAAAACATTAAGAGATGAGTTCTGTGGTTTGTTCAGTTCCATGTGATCTATTATTATCATTTTATTGTCAAGTGTAAAACATCTTTTGAAAAACAATCAACTTGACAGTATTCCACATTTCAAAATAGTTTAAAACATGCTAGAACAACAACAAAACTAAAATCCAGACAAGAAAAAACTTTCAAAAATTTATAATATAATGAATAAAAATGTTAGGAAAAGAGTTAAATACATTATTTTATTTCTTAATTATTTCTAAGTCTTAGTATGAATTTTAAGAAGATTTGTTGTAAATATTTACTTGAAGTGTAAAGGCAATATTAATAAATTATTAGGCTGCATGTGAGGCTGCCCAGCCTAGCATTTCTCTTTCAGCAAACGAGCCTCTCCTTTCACAGAGAGGATTATGAGCTGGGAATTATCTTGGGAAAGGCTTGCTCATGTGTTTTTATTTGTTGCTACAGTCATTTTATTTATTTTTCTTTGCCTTCCCAGCCAAGTAAATGACTGCCTTGATGTTCTCTGGATCACTTAACAACTAGAACGTCTCAAAATATTTCGACAGCAGAGCTATTTTTTTCTTTCTTCTTATTATAGGGAAAGGAAGAGCCCTAATATTCCTTAGGAACAAAAGAGAAATTTCATAAACTGGAAGAGGAAATTTCAGATTGTCATGACATGTCTATACAAAGGATGTTTTGAACCAGACAAAAGTCTCTACTGTTCATATTCTGACGTCCTTATTATTTCAAACGAGGATAGAAAACGCACGAGAAATAATAGTTTCTCTGAAATGAGATTCCTGGAGAGTAAAAATCAGGCAGTGAAGAATGACAGCTGTAATTTCCCTACTTTAAGCACATGGCATAAACCAGCTATGTGCTGGAAAGCCAAGCTCTCCACTCTGGGCAAGGAAAGGGCCAGGCAGGAGAAAAAAAACCAGTCCCAGACCAGGAAACAGACTTGCTTTCTGCCTCTGGCTGGATCACAGGATGGAGTTAATTGTGTCAGAAAATGTGGGACTGTGAGGCACTTCCTCACAGGGTAAGAAAGGGAATCAGTTCACCAAAGAGGGAGGCAAAAGAGTTAAGTTGCTTTCCTAGTTGCTGGCTTCTAGCACAAGCGATACAGAACCCAGCCCAAAGGAGCAAAGTAGGCTGGATTACTGAGGCGCTGATGCTGGAAAAGCCTTTTCACTCTGTCTCCTATTCACTAGAGCACCTCTTCCACAGTTCCTGCTTCCCCAGAAACTGCAGGGACACACTGTACAGCCTTCTTGCAACAATCACTACTAGCTTGTTATTTTTGACCCCATTCATTCATATTTACCAATCAACTACTCCTTAAATAATGGCTTGCCCCAGACAAACTGGTGTGTTTCTACAATCTGCTTCTGAATACCTTCCTTGATTAACTCCTCCTGGTTTAAAACCTTTCACCACGACAGAACTGAGGTGTTTATTCCAAATGGCAGCTCTTGGGATCATAATCTTCAGAAACTGTGCTCAGTAACTGAGGTTTTAATGCCTGCAACCAATGCATAACTATGCCAGCATTTCCAATGATATGCAATTTATGTAATTTTTGGAAAAGAAACAAAAACTACTGTTTCTTGATTTACTGCTTCCTTTGATAACCCCTTGTCTATGCAATTAATCATCAGTCATGAAATACAACCAGCAAACTACAAATAATGTGACGCAGACACTTCTCCAAGCATATGTCACTTTTCTAACAGTAAGTTCTTGCTTGGTATGAGGTTTTTGGGCTTTTCTGAATTAAGATAAAGAAAAAATAGGCACTTGACCTGTCAGCCAAGAGGCCATGAAACCCTTGATTAAACAAGCAAAGATGCAGCTGGTGAATTTGCTATTCATATATTTCAAAACAAATTAGTCAAAGGATTTATTTAATAAGAATTGGTTTGTGAGTCTTTTCTACATTATTTTTTCCACATGTGCCTTAGTTGTGGTTCCAAAAGGAGGCTTTTTTCTCAGCAAGAGCACATCTGCTCCAGGGTCCTATTTCTCAACCAAAATAAGAGCCCACGATAAGCAGTATTAAAATTAATTACTATGTAAATGATTCTGTTTTGACAAATATGATTTAATGAGGGGAATAAGTAGTCCTCAAGAACTAATTGCTTCTTTGTAAACAGACACAACTTTCATTCAACCAAACATAAAAAGAAGGATTAAATCTGAATACCTAATTTTGATTTCACATCTAACATTTGTGCTTGCTATTTAGCTATTCTCCATCTCACTTATGCCCTTCAGGGATAAGAGTTAGGCACAGAGAAGCCCTACCAAATTAAAATTAGGTGCAAATGGATTTTTAAAGTTTTTTTTTTAAACCTCCAACAGTTTTTTTACACATTTGGATTACTAAATATTGACATGTTCATTGATAATAACTAGCACACCAGAATGGGCATATTTTAGAAATTCATAGGTTTGCTTACATATAATAAATTAAACTGAAATGTTAGTGGGGTGAAGGTTTTAAATCCACCAACTCGCCACTGTAAGTTGGGTTTTTTTTTAATTTGGATAATAATAGGAGGATGAATGAGACCTTTATTTTTTCCTTCTATTTTCATCTATAGAATTCCCACAAATTTAATCAAAATTGGATTCTGAAAAGGCATATTCCATTTAAAGTAAAATCAAAATACATGTCAAAAGCTGTCCTAAATATACAGAGACCCAAAACCAAAGTTTCAGGTCAGAGCAGCAAACCTCTTTTTCCAAATATTCAGGATTTTATATTATTGTTCAGTCTGGAGACAGTCAGCTATTCTTCTGGGGCCCTTCTTAGGGCACTGCACACAATGTGATGATCTGTGATTATAAAAATGCAATGCTTAGGGTGATTGAATCCTGATTGAATATTCTTG
>WBNQ01040606.1:3691-18725 GCA_013401375.1 Spizella passerina | reverse complement strand
CCCACCCTCTTTCAGCTTAAAGCTACTCCCCCTTTTCCCATTATTCCAGGCCCTTGTCCAAAGTCCTTTTCCTCTTTGGGTGATGATTACCCCATGCATAATCATGTCCCCATAAAGCAGGATTTTGGAGCCATATGTATTTTAACAGCTCCTCCCTCTGTTTTTCCTCTTTTTCTCCCTCTGCATCCTGCTATTTTCACATGCCAAAACACTGCCCTGCTCTTCCATCCCATTTTCCCTGTTATCTGGACCCCTTTTCCAGCTGCTGTGAGCAGGAGGATCCCACCTACTTTGCCATCTGGGGGGACAACAAGGCCTTCAACGAGGTGATCATCTCCCCGGCCATGCTGCACGAACACCTCCCCTACGTGGTCATGGAAGGGCTCAACAAGGTAAGGCAGGGAATTGTCATCCCAAAAACCACTGGGACAGGCAGGCTTAGCCTGGGAATGCTGCTGGTTAAATACACCAGGCTGTTTATTTTGGAGAAGAGGAGGAAAGGGGATGCTCCTGGTCAGTCTTGCACAGGGTATTGGGAATGCAGTGTGAAAACGTCTGGGAATGGAATTCCCACAGTCCCAGAAGCTCCTGTTTCCAAATTTAACATCAGAATAATGTGAGGTTGGGTGGTGGTGGTTCATTCCAGGAGCTGCTATTAAATTGGAGCCCAGGTGACATCCAGGGATGTGTCAGGATTTATCCATTTAATCCTTTATCTCCCTGTGCTTCTGGAAGGCTCTGGGAAGAAAGAGGCCAATCCAGCTGTTTGAAAGCCTCCAGTCAATCCCTGCTGTTCCTCTGCTTTCTTTCAACAGGTCTTGGAGAACTACAACAAGGGAAAAACAGCTCTGCTTTCTGCAGCCAAAGTGATGGTGAGTCCTACAGAGGTGGATCTCACCCCGGAGCTGATATTCCAGAGCCAGCCCTTGCCCAGCTGCCCCACCGTGCAGATCGGAACTGGAGCCATCCCAGTGGACAGGAGGAACAGCAGCACCAAGTAAGGGGAGATTTTATATGGAATATTAGAAATATTAATAAATACCCACAGGTATGGGTCCTCTTCCTCTTGGAGCATTGTGATCTGTGTTTATGGGAAAGACAGATCCATGGGCCTTTGTGGGAATTAAAGCTTCAGGATGTCTTGAGAAATGTCAGGGGGGCAAATCCCTTGTGTTGCTTAGGAATTGGACTGCAGCAAGGTCAGGAAAAAGTATGAAAGAGACTTCCTTTTTTTTTTTCCTTATCCAGACAGGTGAGGTTTTCCTAAGGTAAAACTTGGAGCTAAATTCAGTTTGGTTTGGAAGGGATTTAAGGATCATCCAGTTCCAGCCTCTGACATGAACAGGGACACCTTCTACCAGCCCAGGTTGCTCCAAGTCCCGTCCAACCTGGAGCACCATCAGGGATAGTGCACAGCCTCTCTGGGCAGGACAGAAGGATTTAGAAGGATTTAGTGAGCCAGGAAAAATGGGAGAAGGGCAAGAACTGGAGTTTGCAGAGGAAGAATCCATTTGTGGTATTTCCAGCTGGGAGGATGGAGCAAGAAGAGATTCCCTGGAGTTGTGGATGCCTCTGGTTGGAGGAGCTGTGTGAGGAACCCTCAGATTCTCTAGCTGTTCTGGAATTCTGCAGCCTTGTGTTCTCTGTTTCCCATTGCAGGAGCAAATCCCATTCGGAAATCAGCCTAGAGGGGTTCTATGAGACGAAGCCGCTTTCTCCCGTGCAGAAGGACCCTGTGGAGCTGCTTCTCCTGGACACCAAGGAACGTCTCTCCGTGGAGCTCCAGGACCGCCGCGCCCCTCTGGCCACCATGGAGAGCCTCTCGGACAACGAATCCATCTACAGCTTCGATTCCCGGCGCTCCTCCGGCTTCCGGAGCATCCGGGGCTCCCCGAGCCTCCATGCGGTCATGGAGAAGGACGAGACGCACTGCTTTTATATAGACCCCGTTATCCCTGAGGAGAACCCTTCCCTGAGCTCCCGGACAGAGCTGCTGGCTGCTGACAGCCTCTCCAAGCATTCCCAGGAGACGCAGCCCCCGGAAAACGTCCTCAACAGCGGCGGCACCACCCCCCAGCGCCGCTGCAGCGCCGAGGGCACCGGGAGCGACGGGGAGCGCGCGTCCTCGTCCCCTCGGGAAGAGCCCCCGCTCCACAACGGCCGCCTGGCCGACGTTCCCAGTCCCCAGGTGCTGGAATTCGCTGAGTTCATCGACAGCCTCTTCAACCTGGACAGCAAAAGCAGCTCCTTCCAGGACATTTACTGCATGATGGTGTCGGACAGCTCCAGCGACTTTGCGGAGATTCCCAAATCCGTCAGCGACCAGGAGATCCTGCTGAGGGCACAGTATGAGCCCAACTTAGTCCCAAAGCCCCCGAGGTTGTTTGCGGGCTCGACGGATCCCTCGTCGGGAATCTCCGTGTCGCCCTCCTTCCCCCTTAGCTCATCCGGAGAACTCATGGATATCACTCCCACGGGTGTGAGCAGCCAGGAATGCCTGGCCACGGACAAAATCCGGACTTCCACCCCTTCTGGACATGTAACCAGCCCTGCCAAGCAGGACGACCTCATGATTTCGGCCCTTTAGTGCAGGGGAAAGGGGTGGAATGATCCCAGTGGGATAATCCATGGAGGAGGCTGTCATCAGGCAGTTGGGATCAGAGGAGACAGCTGGAAAAATCCTTTCTGGGGTGACCCAGTGGTGGTCTGGAGGATGGATTGTGCTGGAATCCTGTGCTTGGAGCTTGGATGAGCTTTGCCCCATGGGGCCTGAGAGGGTCTGAGGCACTAAAATTCCCTACCTCAGCCTGTCTCATTCCAGAGGCAGATTCCTTGCCCTGGGGCACCTGCTGAGTTTGGGAGTGAGATACCTGGATAGATGGAAGCAGGAGGGAGCCGGGCCAGATCCCTCTCCTCGGGACCGAGCCGGTGGTTTTGGGAAATGAGCGGATTGAGACTTTGGGCCCTGTTGCACTACCACGGATCCGGCCCAAGATCCAATTCGGTACACTTCCATGGGGATTGTTTTTGTAGGACACTCCTGTTTTAAAGCCATTGGGGCTGTATTCCCCCCAAATCCAGTCTCCCCTTCCCGGCCAGGCGCAGCAGGAATGGGGCTGGCACCGTGGTTTCTCTCCCCCGAGCACTCCTGAGAGGGAAGGACGCTGTTCCCAAGAGCCCAATCCCGCTGCCTTTGGCAGAAAGTTCTCCTGGATATCACCCCCATCACTCCTTGGTTCCCTGGACCCCTCTAAGCTGGCGACATTCCCGTGGGACTGCCAGGATTCTCATCTCAGAGCTGCATGGATGTGGATGGATCAACTACAAGATGCACCTGGCATTATTTTCCAGGCCCCTGTGGAGTCTGGGAGTCTCTCCTGGATCCCTGGGGGTCCTCACACCACCCATATGCAGCATCCGTGGATCAGTGCCAGCCTCTGTCATTGGGAATTCAGGGAAAAGATGGACTTTTTCCCAGTGTTGCAATCTCTTGTATGTTTACAGAGCTGCTGAGCTGGTTGGAAGGTATTTATTAAGGAAATAGGGAGGCTTTCCTGAAGGAAAATTCGTGGCCATCCTCTCCTTTCCATGCTGTTCCCTCTGGGGACTGAGGGAAGAGAGGATGGCAGGCAGAATTCCAAGCCCCCTGCTTCTCAAGTAGCTTGGATCTGGGGGTATCTGCCTGCCCCCTCTCCCCACCTGCACAATTCCATGTAGGAAAGCTTGAGCAAGTTAGGAAAACTACCTGAGCCTCTGGGCCCAGAGGAGCCTGCTCCGCCTCTCCAGGCAGGTTTTCCAGTGATGGGAGCAGGAGGAAAACTACCTATTGTAGGAAATGAAACATTCTTGGGACCTGGAAAAGGCCTTGAATTGCCACAACTCCCCCTCAAAGCTCAGCAGTTACTGATGGCTCTCCCTGGAGCTCCCTGGAAAAAAAATTCCTGGTTTAACTTCCTTAGAATCCTGTGGTTGCTCCCTTTTCCCCTCCTTAGCAGTGCTATTTCCATTGTGGGAGGATGCTGTGCTTTCCAGGAGCTCAGCCCCTGGCAAATCCCAGGCTTCCTGTTCTCCATGTGGGCTGTGGAAGTGCCAGGATGGGTCAGGGCTGTGCTCCCTGGGAGCCAGTGGGATCCAATGCCATTGAGGAGCACTTTATAACCACTGTGCATTGATGTAAATAATCCTGAGTGCATGGAATTCCATTGGATTCTGGGTCCAAGTGCTGATGTCCCACTCCATCCAGCGTGGGATGCTCCAGCCCCTGCTCCTTACCTGTTTCAGAGCCTTCAGAAGTGCTTGAAGCAGCCAGGAAAACATTACCCCTGTGGTTTAAGGTTCCAAAGGTGACCTCTCACTGAGTGGAATCAGAGGGAGGAAGCCCTTCTGGATCCAGAGGGATTTGAAGAAGAAAAAATCCTTTTATTCTGAGCAGCCAGAAGTTCTTTTTGTTTTTGTAGGTCCTTAAAAAAGGAGCAGGGAGCAGGTGGTTTGGGAGCACAGCACAGGGTAAGGAGGAATTCCTGCACTCAGGAAACACTACCGAGGTGGTTTTTTGGGAATACGCACAAAAATCTGAGAAGGTTTGAGGGGAAAATTGGAGCTGAGGGGCAGGGAGGCTGGGGCTAGCGGGCTAGCTCCCCTTCTGGCCCAGGAGTTGGGATAAGGAGCTCATTCCTGCCCTTATTCCCAGCAGGAATTAACCCTTAGCACTAAGGCAGAGCATGGGATCTGCAAAGCACTTTAAAACACTAAGGAAAATTATCATCTCTGTCCCTGGGAGCGACATGGATACCTGGGATTAGATGGAACTACTGGTGGGAGGTGCCTCCAGGTGAGGAAAAGTGGGATGTCTCCCTCCTAAAATGATTCCAGTGGGAACCTGCTGATGTTCCATGGCTCAAATGTTGCACTAGAAAGTCCCTTCCCTGACGTTCCTCTGCTGTGTCCTGGAAGACTCAGTCCTTGGGTGACTGTTTCCTTCTTTGTGCCATTGGAACTGTATCCCATAGGAATGGCCTTCCCTTGCCCTGACAGGAAGCAGTCTGGAATGCTGCAGTTCATTTGCTCTGTGATTACTGGACTCTGGAAAACCTGGAAACACATAATTCCTGGGAGCTGGGCTTGCCACAGGTCAAGGAGTAAAGGCACAAAAGAGCCCCTCAAAGGTTCTCGTTGTATCCTATCATGGATGATTCCTGGCTTTTGTTGACAAACAGATCTGATCCCAGTCCTTTCAAATGAAATTCACATTCTTGGAATTATTTCTGCTTTAAATGTCTCCGTGTCTTGATCCCCATTACTGTGTCTTGATCCCCAGCATTCCATGTCTCCATTGCCATCACTCCTTTGCTGTCTGGGCATTTGGAAAGGCTGATCTCCCATATCCTCTGGGAAAAGCACACCTGGAATGCTGAAATAAATGTTAAAGCTGCAGCTACCTCCTTCATCTGTACTGTACACACTTCCTGCTTTCTCTTCCTGCTCTGTCTTTGGGAATATGAAGCATCTCCAGTTTTCCAAATCTTTTGGCTTCTGCTTCTTCCTCTTCAGCGTTGTGCCTTCTGATCTTTGGATATTCCCATGATATTCCAACAGGATGTTCCACCCTGTGCAGAGGCAGTGCTGGAAGTGCCTGACACCCCACACTGACCAACAGGTCACCCATTCCATGCCTCATCCTTAAAATTCGTTCTGATCCTTCTTCCTTGGACTGAGTGACCTTTAAAGGTCCTTTCCAACATTGCTGAGTGTTGGTATTCCAAGAGTTTCTTGGCAGAGGGATGGAGCTGAGGCTCTTCTGCACCAGTAAATTGATTTTATTGTTGCTTTCATTGCAGCAGTGCCAAAAATTTGGGAAGGATCCTGCAGTGCTGAGGATATACCAGCTCTTTTCCAATATTTATCATTGCTTCTTCTCCATTGGGGCTGCCTTCTCCATTTGGAATATTCATTTCCTCCTAAAATCTTCCCTCTCTGCTCCCTGTGCTTCTCACCTATTTCAGGAGCCACCTCATCCCTCCCGTCTCTCAGGGTGCTGATGGCTCATTCCACATCCTTGGTAGCACATGGGAAACATGGGAAAACTATCCCAAAGCAGTTAAGTGAGATTCTTGGAACTTTTTAGGAGCTCTTTTCCAAAGCAAACAGGATTTGTGGGAGGTATTTTGGTCTCTGCAGAGGGTTGGCATGGCAGAGGGTGGGGAGTGTGGGTACAGAATTCCAGTGATTCCCAGTCCTATTCTTTTAGGATGCTAGATTCCAGGAGCAGTTGATGGTCCCATGCAGGATTAAAGTGGGAAATCTGTTTCCAAGGGCACGTAAGAAGGAGGAAAAGCTCCAAGCGTGGGGATGCAGGATGAATATCTAACACATTCTCCATGCACTTTGATGTTTTCTCAGCTTTTGCTGCTCTTTTCCTGCAGGCAGATAATATTATTTCCATGGACTCGCCCACACAGCTTTCATTTACAAATTGGGACATAGGAATAATCAGGATTACTCCTGGCAATGGGAATTAGGTAGGATTAATTATTGCTGGAATGGGTGTGTTTGGATTTGTGTTTTGAGGCTGTATCCAAGAGCCTCCATTGGGCAGCAGAGCCCTTCTGTGTTTGCCTTGGGAATTGCTGGGCTGGAGCTCCCCTCCAGGCTGGGTTTGTCCTTATCCATTCTGGGATATTCTTCCCTTGGCAGTAAGACATTCTGGCTTTGCAGGATGGGAACAGGAATATTTAATTCCAATGAATTTAGGGATAGTGGTTGTAACTGCAGCTTTTGAGTAACATTGCCAAGGGGGGTGTGGATTCCTCGTTCCTGGAAATATTCCAGGCCAGGTTGGATAAGGCTTGGAACAACCTGGGCTAGGGAAAGATGTCCCTGTCCATGGCAGCAGGTGGGAGCTTCCAAATGATTCTGGAATTCTGTGATCCCCTGCTTGCAGTGTTATAGAGCTGCAGGAAAGGGAAGGCTGGAATTCCAGCAGCACCTCTGCATGGATTGCTCTGCTGAGAAATCCCTCTGAAGGAAGCAGTTGGAAAGCACTGCCTGGAACTGGGCTCATTGCTTTGTTCCCAGATCCTGTGCAGTGCTGATTTTTGGGAAGAGCTGCTGGATTTCAGGAAGAGCCTCATTTCTTGTGCCAAAGCTCCCTCTCATGGCTCCTGTGTGGAGGAAGCAATGCTGCATGGATCCTGCTGGAGGCAAACACGGCCCATCCTTGGCAGCTGTGGGAAGGAAAGGAGGGAATATTGCAGCTGGAAGCTGGCATTCAGTCTGGAGCCTTTTGCTCTCCAGTCAGAGCCACAGGGGAGTTGTGGATGCAGAGAGGGATGGGAAGGGGGCTGGATCAGCAGTCACTGATGTCCTTCCTCTTCTTCCACCTCCAAGGAGCTGCTTAAGGGCTGGAAATTCCAAATAGCCAAGGATTAGGGCAATTCCTTGCTTTGTCCTAGGGAATAATCATCAGCCTCCAAGTGCTTTGCTGTCACCATTCCCATAGTTTTTTCCATGTTTTTTGAGTTCATACCTCTTGTGCCTTTGTTCTCCCTGGCTTCAGGTCCCAGTTTCTGGGATCAGACATCTCCCACCTTACTTTCCCACTTCTCTGGGAGTATGGAAGTGTGGCCAGGGCCTGGCAGGAGCTGCCCTTGCTCCTGAGCTCTCCCATTCTGCCTCAGCCAGGACTTCCCACATCTTCCCACTCTTCCCTGCTGCCTGAGGTTGTATCCAAGTGCCAAAAGCAAATCTTGACCTGAGACAGGCGATTTCCTCCAACCCACACCAAGTTTCTCCCTGGCACTGGAACAGCTCCCTGGGAATTTTTCCTGCTTTCCTTGTTGTGTCCAATCCCTCTGATGTCACTGTGTCACACCATGCTGCATGTCCTGACTTTCCCACCTTCCCAGCACACCTGTGGGATGAGGGATGACTCCCTGTCTTCACCTCTTGATTCCTGAAAATCCTTGCAGCACAGGAGCAAGCCTTGACACTGGTTTTTCTTTGGATTCCACTTCCCTGCTTCCCATCCTGGGCTTTGTGCAGTTCCAATGGCTCAGAGTCAGAAGTCCCAGCTGGGGTGGCACAGGTCTGTCCTGCCGGGATATCCGCTTTTGGGAAGTTTGTGTGCAAAGGGATTCTGGCAGGGGTTTTTCCTAGGACACTGCCACACCTTTTGGGTCCTCACTCCTTTCCTGGGATGTCCCCAGCGCTTGGTGGTGGCAAAGTGGCCTCACCTGCAGCTCCAGCTTCCCACCTTTCCCTCCACAAGTCCAGGGAATACTCTCGAGCTCCTGTCCTGGCGCTATGTGGAATTCCTATTGGCACAGGGATATCTGGGGATGGGCTGTGCCTCCCTGTCTGGAATGTTGAGCCCTGTGAGCCCTTTTCCTTTGGCTCTGCCTCTCTGGAAAAGCCCTTCCTGCCTGTCACCTGTGTCCCATCTCGTGCTGGGGCAGCTCAGAGCGGGATACCTCTGGATTCATTTCCTGCTGGATCCTAATTGCCTCCTTGGAGCTGAAGCCTTTGGCATTTTTGGGAGAAGCAGCCCTTCCAGGGAGCTCTGAGGCACTCCCACTGCTTCTGGCAGGGCTTGGAGTACTTGGATATGCAACTAGGGGGGGAAAACAGCCCAGCATCCTGCGTCCCCATGCTCATCCTGGGAATGCTGCCCTCTGAATCCCTGCTCCGAGCTGCCCCAGCATGAAGATTCCAAGGAAACTCAAGCACTCCTCATGTGCCCTTCATTCTCCACATAACTTTTTTTGTACCTCTGTACGAAAGATCTGAACTAATCCCGCTGTAAAGAAAGATCGGATGAATTATAACCTAATTCCAGAAACATGGATGTATATAAATTTTCTGTATATTCTATGGCACTCTGTATAAAATGGATGTTGGAAGCATGGCTGGAGTATGTGACTGTTACCAAGGATGTCCTGGACGTGGATGGTTGGGAATTGCCTGAGGTTTCTGCTTTAAAGGGTGGTGAGTGAGGTGGGAAGGACACCAGGAATTGGGTGTGCGGCACTTGGGAAGGATCCTGGGAATCACTGGGGGTTGGTTGTTTCTTCTCCAGCTTTCTCTGCTCTGGATCTCAGCCTATGGAGTGGGAAAACACTTGGGGGAACATCCAGAGCTTGTGGATTTGTCATCCCCTGGCCAGGTTGGAGCAGGCTGGAAGTTGTCCTGGAAGTAGTGGAAGGTGTCCCAACCCATGGCTGGGATGGAACTGGATCTTTAAGGTCCCTTCCCACCCAAACCATTCCAGGACTCCATGATCCCTGTCCCTTGAGATGAGTTCTAGGAATTTCTCCTTCTGTGGAGAGGGAAATTAAGGAAGGAACTGGATGCTTTGAGTTATTCCAAGTTAAATTCAACCTGTCCTATAAAAAGAAGGATTTTAGTGCAAACAGGGATTNGGAAAAGCCCTTCCTGCCTGTCACCTGTGTCCCATCTCGTGCTGGGGCAGCTCAGAGCGGGATACCTCTGGATTCATTTCCTGCTGGATCCTAATTGCCTCCTTGGAGCTGAAGCCTTTGGCATTTTTGGGAGAAGCAGCCCTTCCAGGGAGCTCTGAGGCACTCCCACTGCTTCTGGCAGGGCTTGGAGTACTTGGATATGCAACTAGGGGGGGAAAACAGCCCAGCATCCTGCGTCCCCATGCTCATCCTGGGAATGCTGCCCTCTGAATCCCTGCTCCGAGCTGCCCCAGCATGAAGATTCCAAGGAAACTCAAGCACTCCTCATGTGCCCTTCATTCTCCACATAACTTTTTTTGTACCTCTGTACGAAAGATCTGAACTAATCCCGCTGTAAAGAAAGATCGGATGAATTATAACCTAATTCCAGAAACATGGATGTATATAAATTTTCTGTATATTCTATGGCACTCTGTATAAAATGGATGTTGGAAGCATGGCTGGAGTATGTGACTGTTACCAAGGATGTCCTGGACGTGGATGGTTGGGAATTGCCTGAGGTTTCTGCTTTAAAGGGTGGTGAGTGAGGTGGGAAGGACACCAGGAATTGGGTGTGCGGCACTTGGGAAGGATCCTGGGAATCACTGGGGGTTGGTTGTTTCTTCTCCAGCTTTCTCTGCTCTGGATCTCAGCCTATGGAGTGGGAAAACACTTGGGGGAACATCCAGAGCTTGTGGATTTGTCATCCCCTGGCCAGGTTGGAGCAGGCTGGAAGTTGTCCTGGAAGTAGTGGAAGGTGTCCCAACCCATGGCTGGGATGGAACTGGATCTTTAAGGTCCCTTCCCACCCAAACCATTCCAGGACTCCATGATCCCTGTCCCTTGAGATGAGTTCTAGGAATTTCTCCTTCTGTGGAGAGGGAAATTAAGGAAGGAACTGGATGCTTTGAGTTATTCCAAGTTAAATTCAACCTGTCCTATAAAAAGAAGGATTTTAGTGCAAACAGGGATTTTTTTGGGAGTGGATGGGAATGACAGGGATAGAAGAGGAGCATGTGTGCTCTCAGTTGAGGATATATCCCAAATATTGAATCTACTGGATTTTCCAGCCTGAACATTGTGGAGATCTCCCCTTTGGATGAACATGGAGGCGCTGGGATCCTTCTGTGAGCTGGGTGAGTCCAAACTGGGATTTTCCCAATGTCCCACAGGACACGGCTCTGGAGTTGTAAGGCAGGATCTCACTGCCTGAGGGCTGTTCCCAGCTGAATAATTCCACAAAATTCATATTCTGGAAAAGGGGAAAGCTACATTTATGGCTTACAGCATTGGGGAATAAGGGCAGGAGAAGTCCTGGAGCTCGCTGACCAGCCAGGAGAAACCCAGGGAGAAAAGGAATGCCTGGAAGTGTGTAATCCTATTAATGGCTGCATGGAATTGTTTTTTATGGCTGCTCCTGAAGGGACTATCAGGGAATTAAGAGCTCAAAGGTGGCTGAACTACTGAGTTCCTATAAAAATGCCTATAAAAAGTGCTGGAATGTTGAAGTGCCTGATGTTTTGGGATGGTTTTGTGGGATTTTTTTCCCTACCCAGAGCTATATCAGCCTCATAAAAGCATATTGGCTCTTCTGGAAACCCTTCCTCTCCTGGGGAAAGAAAACATCCAACTCTGGCTGCTACCCTTGGATAAACACGGAATAATCCATGTTTAGGAGAGGCTGCTTTAATTCAGTTTTTAAGGATGAAAATATATGGATGTGGACACAGCAGGAGTGGGGGATGCTGCTATAAAACCTATTAAAAGCCTTCCTTGGGGATGTAGTCGTGTTTTCCAGGGAGATTCTTCGGCTGCTGGGTGTTTTGGTGGCCTTAGGAAAAAATCCCAGTTTATTGAGAAAAGTTGTTTCCAATCCATTGAGAAAATATCCAGAACTACAGAAAAAAACCCTAAATTTCCAACAATTTTTGAAGTGTTCCCCAGCAAGCAAAGAAAATGAGGAGAAATAATGGGAATATATGATTATCTAAAGCTGGAATCTAATTGTTAATTAATTCAATGGAAACTAGCATGGTACAAATAGTTTCTCAGGATTTTCCAAGGATTCCAGGTTGTATTTCCATTGGAAAAGAGGGAAAGGAATGGTGATCTGAGGGTGATGGTCCAGATGTAATTCCTGGCCTGTTCCAGCAGCATTTGTATTTTCCTGCCTCCTCAGCAATGTCTCCTTGGATTTTCCATCAATCTGTACTCATCCTTCCCACCACAGAACTTCCTTGAAAAGCACATCCAGCCCTTGTGGCCTTGTTTGTCTTGGTAGAGTGGACAGGGGCTTTCCATAGAGCCTGGATGTCCTTCTTGGGAGTGGGTGGGTGACACTTCCCTGCTCCAGGCCTGGGTTGAGTCCTTGTGCTTCCAGCTCCAGAGATCTCCCAGGACATGTGTGTTCCTTCCTGAGGATGATCCTTTATTCCCTGATGAATCAATGGAGGTGTTCTCTCTGTCTTGGGAATGAACCCTTTGGAGTTAATGGGTAACCAGGCAGGGATTGATCCACACAGGTCTCCTGCCAGGAGGAGATAACCAAGGGAGCTCTGCTCTGCTTCCGCCTCCAGCGGGGTGGGAGCTTCCCTGGAGCTTGGAAAGGATTTCCCAGGGAAGCTGTGGCTGCTTCGTCCCTGGAAGTGTTGGTTGGACAAAGCTTGAAGCAACCTGGGATAGTGGAAGGTGTTCCTGCCCATGGCTGTGGATGGAATGGGATGAGCTTTGAGGTCCCTTCCCACCCAAACCATCTGGGATTTGGGGAATTTGTGCCTGGATTGGGGTGGTTTGTGAGTAGGAGATTCTAGGTGTTCCAGCATCTCCAACAGTGACCCAACACCTTCTTTAGGACTTGGTCCCACCAGGAGCAATAGATCTTATATCCATTGGATATCTCTGGATCCATGATCCCGGCTCAGCTGAGCCTCATGTGAGCCAGATCAATGATTCCGGTGCCCTTCCAGAGACTGAGGTGTCCATGCTCAGAGCTTGTGGAAAAACTTTAAAAATGGACTCCAAATCCTTCCAGTCATGCCTGGGAGTCTCAGCTGGAGGTTGGGATGTGGGCAGGGATGGGGTAAGGGAGGGGGAAATTCCTGAATTATTGTTTTGTTAGAAACTGGACTTTGAAATTCGGCGCCGGAGGGAGCCCCGGCCGCACCTTCCATGAGTAATATCCCGAGTAACATCTCTGCAGCCCTTCCTGGCTCGTGCTGCTGCGAGCCACGTGGGACAGGGAGAGCAGGGTTTGCAGGGAGCATGACCCTGAGGGGACTGGGAAGGGGGAGAAATGTGGAGGGCAGGAAAAGGGAAAACCAATGAGGGACTGGGTATGGACCCACTGGAGCTGCCTCCCTATGGATCAAAGCAATACCTTGGATTTTTTGGGATTCAGAGCTCTTGAAGATCCTTTAGGGATCACATGAGTCCATCCCTGAAGTGCTGCATTCCCAGCTCACTGCATTCCCAGCTCATTGGGCCATCAGAGCTCCCTTCTTCCCACCTCATATGGATGAGGTTGGCTCCATCCCTTGGTGTGTTTTTCCAATGGGTATTTTCCCTTTAATCGGGTCTGGGAGGGGAAGAGCAGCATTCCTTGGGTGTAGGAGCTGAGCAGGATGGGGAGGCAGGAGGAAAACTCAGGTGAGAAGGATGTGGATCATCCACACCTTGATTTAGGCACCGGGAGAGGAGGAAAGATGGGAAGGAGCAAAGATTCCTTAGGGATTTGTCTAGAGGAGGGCATTCTGGAAATGGCAGCCACTTTGTGAGGGCAGAACCCTCAAATTTGAGGATTTGAATCCTTAATGAGCCGTTCCCAAAGGGATTTTCCTGTCTGGTAAGGAGTGTGTCTCACGAGAGGTTGGGATGTGGGAATGTTGACATTGTCCCTAAGGAAGGGAGGGAAGTGTGCTATTTTTATTGTAAATTAGTTGTTCCACAGGATTTTCCACTTTAGGATGGGGAATCCCAGGCCAAGCCTAACATGGTCAATCCAGAGGGATCCAAATCTGGGCTCAGGATCCTTTCCCAAATCTTTTGACCCTCCTTGGATCCATATATATGGTTCAATGCCATCACAGGTAGGAACTTGTGGAAGTGTTGGTGGAACTGGATGGGTTTTAAAGTCACTTCTCACCCAAAACATTCCAGGATTCCATGATCCCTGTCCCTCACAATCCGTTCTAGGAATCTGTCCTTTAGTGGAGAAGGAAATTAAGGAAGGAACTTGTTGCTTTGAGTTATCCTCAGTTAAAGTCATCCTGCCATATAAAAAGGATTTTAGTGCAAATAAAGTTGAGTACAAGGGAATTTTTGGGAGTGGATGGGAATGACAAGGATAGAAGAGGAAGATGAATACTCTCAGTCAAGAATATATCCCAAATATTCAATTATGTTGGATACATGAGTCAGAATGGTGTGGAAATCTACCCTTTGGATGCTGGGATCTTTCTGCAAGGAAGGTGAGTCCCAAATGGGATTTTCCCAGTATCCTACAGGGTGAGGGACACAGGGACATGGCTCTGGAATGGTTAAGCAGGTTCTCATGGCCTGGGGCTACTCCCAGCTGACGAATTCCATGGATGAGCTTTAAGTTCCCTCCCAAGGCAAGCCATTCTAGGATTCTGGGATTCTAAATCACAGAGCGATGGAATGTGATTCTACAAATCAAATGATGATTTTATGAATCCATAAGATTATGGGATATGATTCCAGGATTCTAAATTACAGAATCATGCATTCTAGGATTAAATATCCTGAGTTGGAAAAGGCCTCTAAGGATCATCCAATCCAATTCTGACTTTAGTGCTGGGTTTAATCTTTATTTAAGTAAAATATTTTAAGTAAAATATTACAGACCAACATCTAACAGGGTTTAGGCTGGGCTGGCGCTCGTCTTCCCAGGAAAAATCCATTTTCCCTTAATTTCCTTTCCTTCCCACGCAGCTTGTGCCCGAAACGGGGGGCTGAGAGCAGGAACAAGGGGAGCAAGGAATAACAATTGTCTTAATGTGGAGAGAGAGAGGAGAAAAAAGAGCTCGTTCTCTCCATCCCGAAATAATAGACCCATTACTGTCCCCAATCCTCAATCCCCCTCCTCTGCCGGGAGAAGAATTGGTCACTGCACAGCTGTGGGAGCGGGATAAATATATTTATATATCCCGGAGAATCTGCCCTTCTCAATTGGGATGTGGGGCTGGACAATCCCTCATTGTGCCCTGGCTGGCCCGCAGCAGAAAGGCCCCACAGTTTGGGGCTGGCAGGGCCCCGGCGCTCCAAGAACTCGGAACTTCATGGACATTATTCCCAGCAGGCCCTTATTTATTTGATTGGAGTCATTATGGGGTGGGAGGGGTGTAGGGGGGTTATTGGGGATTGTGGGAACATCTGGGGAGAACAAACCACAGCTGGGCCTTCCCCTGAGGGGGCAGGGGTTGGGCTCTGGGGTGGGATTTGGGGCTGGGTTTGGTGATTTGGGGCTGGATTTGGGTGATTTGGGGCTGGATTTGGGTGATTTAGGGCTGGATTTGGGTGATTTGGGGCTGGATTTGGGTGATTTAGGGCTGGATTTGGGT
>WBNQ01040602.1:0-11188 GCA_013401375.1 Spizella passerina | reverse complement strand
TTAGTGAAGCTGTAATTGCAGAATTAACCCCTGATATGTAAATGGACCAGATTTATAATTGTCTGAAAAACTGGTGCCCATTGTCCATCTTGGGTGTAGCCTCTGGGAGGCTGTGACTGCCCAAGGTGTGGCTGTTGAAGGCCTTTAATAAATCCCCACTTTATTCTCTAAATCTTGTCTAGCCTCTGTTCTAGGTAGCCCCTCCACGGCATCACTGCTTGCACCACTTCAGTTGTGTTATCCCTTTGGTGGAGAACTGCTCAGTTCCCTGATAGCTATATGGCAAAAATGTTATGTTTAATTTTGTAAGGAATTTTATTTATTTTTCTTCCATGGCTTGGGATGATCGGCTGTGTCAGTTAAAAGATGTGGTTATGCTTTGTAGCTATTAAATTTAGTATCTTATATTAAACTTTATATATATATAAATATATATCATTGTATATATAAATACTAATGACAGTTTCACCAGCAGTGAAGCTTTATATATTTATATATTTTCATGATCAATTTTCATTTGAAAATTGATCAAATTTTCACATCAATTTTCATGTCCTGCAGTTGTTTTATACAGCTCTGTAAATCAGTGAGTTCTGGTCTATACCTTGCGTGTTGCAGTGTAGATTTTTGTTGTTATTCATTCTCTTACTCATGGACCATGACCACAATTGAGATGATACTCTTGGCCTGAGCTGCCTGGCACAAGAGCAGACATCTCAATTTGTGATGCATTGCCTTTGAAAAGTTTGCTGTAAGTTTATCTTGCAGATGCTGGGCTCCCATCTCATGGGATGTTGCCATTCTGTTTAGCTTTTTAAGCATCTGAAGGGAGGAAATGGATTGGGAAAAGATACACTTACCTATTTATACACACCTCTCCTTGATTTTAATCCTGAACTGTGTCTCACTGTAATGCAGTGACATGGTAAGAGGTATTTTCACTGGTCACAGTGTGTGAATGCACAGGTGTGTTCTGAGATACCCAGCAGTTAAGAGATGTATTCTTGTTTTCCATTGGGTTTCTATGCTTCAGTTTAGTATGAACTGGAAAACCTTCTTTGTGTTAAGATTCAGAAGGATTTCTAGCATTTTCCGTTGAAGTAGGAAGATGATGGAAAAGGATAAGATCCTCTTTTGCATTTCCAGCAATAATTTATGGGTAATGAACTGGAGCAGGTCAGGGTCTGTCCGGGCAGGAATTCACAAATGCAAGCACAGGGCTCCCTCTGTGGCTCATTCTGGGAAGTTACAAGAAACTGGGTTCCAGTAAAAAGGAAAAACTAGGCTTTTTAAAGTGTCTCTCTTCTTTGCATCTATATACAAAATGGGAAAATGAACATTTTAAATGTATTGCTGGTCTTTAACCTTTACAAACAATTCCTGTATATTGCCCCTTGAGAGTTTACTGTTCACATGAGCATTCAGCCATCTCCAAACATTGAATACACTAAAGAAGCATTTTGCTGGCTTAGGTTCTGACATGATTCTGTGTTTCCTTGCAGGATATTGCCCTATGGCTGTTTGGCAACTGGAGATCACTCTGGCCTCATTGAGGCTGTTTCTAGCTCAGAAACCATTGCTGACATTCAGTTAAACAGCAGCAACGTTGCTGCAGCTGCTGCCTTCAACAAGGATGCACTCTTGAACTGGCTGAAGGAATACAATTTAGGGTAATTTCTACACTTACTCTCTCAGCTATACTATAAGCTACAAAATTCCTCTGAAATTTCTCTTTCAGTCTGGAGGATTGTGTGGTTTCTGGCTAATTGTTTTTCTAGCATGTCAAATTCTGCCTGAGATTCATGGTACCCTTGGGCCTGGCATTTGCAGCATTTTGGCTGTGTGCTGTTGAGCAAGTTATATTAAATTTGGCAGCACAAACAAACCCAAGGAAACTACGTGGGTCTCAAGCCTTGATGTTGCCTTCCATACTGCTTGTTCTCCACAGCTACCTTTACAGTATTTTTTCTCAAGTAATTCTGGTTTTGTGGCATCTAAATGGACTTCTAGTTTAAACAAGTAAAAGTCTTTTCTAAGGCCAAAGCATGACATGAATTCCATCAGTGTGCACTAATACCATTTTCTCTGTGCTTGCAGAGAGGACTTGGATCGAGCCATTGAAGAATTTACTCTGTCTTGTGCTGGCTACTGTGTAGCTACATATGTGCTGGGAATTGGTGACAGACACAGTGACAATATCATGGTCAGGAAAAATGGGCAGGTAAAAACACCTTCTGTAGACCTTGGTGTGCAAGAGTTCTCTTCAGAATTTGTAATTTCTTTGGTGCTATGATGAAAGGAAAGGCACACGTGGGTAGAACTGATGTCTGTGGTTCACTGAGGGTTGGAGAGAGCTTCAAGGAAGGGAAATGTAATGCTGGGGGAAGGACAGAGCACAGCCTGGTCCATCAGCAATTCTGTATGGAGAGAGGCTGTTCTGCAGAGCTTTTACAGAACATGCAAGAGGCCTTACAGTGGTTTAGATTCATTGAATAAAAGTGAATTAGGGTATCTTGCAAAAGACCACCCTTAAAAATCCATGAGGTGCATTTTGGAGCAGTGTGGTTTCCCTGAAGTGAGTCTGTGCAGCTCAGCCCTGCAGAAATGCTCAGTGTGGAACCCAGCAGCAGCACAAGGCTGTGCACTCAGAACCTGGGGGAGCTCCTAGACATCTGCTTTCTTAATTGTTACCCTGCAATGTAACTTGTCTGATTTAATTGAAATTATTCTTCTAGAAAATCAGCAAGGGTTATAAAATTGAGAGCTTTACAGACATTTGCAGTATTCTTTTAAAGTTTGTACTTCCTGGAAGAAAGCTGCAATGCCCTTAACCTCAATTCTATCATGGGGAGTTGCCACAGGGTCCTTCAGATTAACTCAGCTCTGCTCCTTTTGCCTCTGTCCTTGTGTGGGAAGGCCTTGGATGTGATGATGTTGATCCTTGTGGGCTCATCCTTGGGCTCATTTTTGTCTGCTGCTGCCACCAAGCTGTCTCTCTGTGACAGCAGCAGCTTAAACCTGAGAGAAACTTTCGCTGCAATGGTCACTCAGAAGTGTATGGATGTTATTACTGACTTTAAATCTTGAAGTGGTTTAGAGCCAAATTCTCCCAAAGGCTTGAAACCACAGGTTTTGGAGAGTCACCTTAGGAGTTAACTGTTTTTGATACCTTCATCCTGTAGAGATATTAGAAAAGTGACACATTTCACTGGAGAGATTATTTTTCACTTGTGTTTTTTTGTTTTGGTTTGGTTTTTAGCTCTTTCACATAGATTTTGGGCATATTCTTGGAAACTTCAAGTCCAAGTTTGGAATTAAAAGGGAACGGGTACCTTTCATACTCACCTATGATTTCATTCACGTTATTCAACAAGGAAAAACAGGGAACACTGAAAAATTTGGTCGGTGAGTGTTACTTTGATCTATTTGTAATTGAGATAACTTCCAGCATACCAGAACTTACCTGGGGTTGGTTTGCTCATTTGCACTTGTGTGGAAGTGTTGCCAACATGCATTTACAGGGTTATCTACTGCTCTCCCTGAGCTGGAATGGCCACAGATAACTCAGAACCAGAAGCTGCAGCTCTGCAGCTGATCTCCCACAGCAGGAGTAGCAGGTGCTGCTGGGCTCAGCTCTGCCTGCAGCAGCTCTGGGCTCCAGGCAGGGCTGCCAGGCTGTTGTCCAAGCACTGCCTTAGGAAGAGGCTCCCTCCTGCCCTTCCTGTCCATCTGGGCATGTTCATTGTGCTGCCCTGTGCTGGCCCTGCTTGGCCATGAGGAGCCACGTGCTCCTGATCCACCAGCCCTGGAAGCTGGCTCAGTTTTGACCACGGAAGGAATTAGAAATGGCAGAGATTAGAGAGATTGCAATAGAGCTTTGGCTTTTCCACTGTAGCCCACCCTATAAGATCATCAGGGCATTTCACCTAGTGAATTCTCAGAGAGGTGGGACCATGACCTTTTTGTTTCTGAAGAGCAGCTGGTGGTGTTTTGTACTAAGGGCTCACTGGGGAGACATGGGATGTGTCTGTGTGTCCTGGTTCATGGCAAATTTGGGAGAGAACCCCCAAAGGGGCTCCTCTAGGAAAGCAGATTCAATTGGCCCCTCCTGCCAACCGGTCTGGGAGAAAATACCTTCTTGGAGAAAAGTGGAAAAAACCTGTTTATTAAACAATAAAACCTAAACAATATTAAACAGTAAAACCCCTTGCTGCTCCAAAAGAGATGACAAACTGAGAAAGTCCCTCCCCGGGTTGCAGCTCAGCTCACCCAGGCTCTGGTCAGTCCCTCAGTGCTGGAAATGTCGCAGGCCAGGCCCGGCCCGGTGGCCACAGGTGCAGCTCACGGTGCTCCCCTGGGTGTTCAGTCCAGAGCAGGTTTAACAGGGCCAAAGAGAAGGGAAAAAACCCCACAGTCCAGGGAACTTCTCTGCCTCAGCTAGCTAAAATTAACTAAAAGCAAAGGAGAGCTCTGTCCCGCTGTCTGTCCATCATCAGACAGCACAGTCCAGGAGCAGGAATGTGGAGGAGTGAGTGCAGTGTCTGAAAACAAACTGCTGCTTCTCCTCTGCCCCCTTCACTCTCTGCAACAAGCCCTAAAGGTGCAAAACTTACTATTCAGCATAAACAGAACAGAGAATTGGGGATAAAAGCATCATATAGTCAGCCCAGGACACTGTGGGGATGCACAAGCAGGTTCTGCAGACATCTCTGTCTCTCTGTGCTGTGTTCCAGAGTGTGTGTTTGTCAGACAGATCCCAGACTGCAGATAGCAGTTAAACAGATACGGAGGTAGCAGTTGCAGCCCTTTGCAGTGTGTGACTGGCCTGTTGTGCTCCCTGCCCTGTGCCCAGGTTCCGGCAGTACTGTGAGGAAGCCTACCTGATCCTGCGCAAGCACGGCAACCTATTTATTACCCTCTTTGCACTGATGCTGACTGCAGGGCTGCCAGAGCTCACCTCTGTCAAGGACATCCAGTATCTCAAGGTACAGTAAGAGCTACAGCTCAGCAGGGCTCAGCATTTTTCCAGGATGGGATTTTTTTTATTCCATGATTAATACATTTTCATTGTTTTTCGTTTCTGTGACTATTTCCACACAGTCCTTGAAGTTTTCTTTTTCAGCTCTATAGGACAAGGTCTGTAGTCAGGCCTAGTGCTCAGAGAATGATTTCAGGATCTGTGCATCTTAAATGGAGTCATCTCAGGGGTATTTTACATCTTGGCTCATGCACAAGCATAGAACTGGAAAGGTGAAAATAATTTGGTTCATTCTCTTTCAGTTTTATCTTTAAACCCAGGAAGATTTATTATTTCAACCAATTGATGTATTGCTCAATGAGTAGTAAGCAGAAAAAGTGTCAGAGGAGAACAAAACACTCTGTGGCTTGTGTTGAAAGGTGAAGGAGGCTTTCACTGTGTGTTTTAAAATTCCTAACAGTCTTTGTTTCCCTGTTGCCTTAGGACTCCCTGGCCTTAGGGAAGAGCGAGGAAGAAGCACTAAAACAGTTCAAGCAAAAGTTTGATGAAGCTCTGCGGGAAAGTTGGACTACTAAAGTGAACTGGATGGCTCACACTGTCAGAAAGGATTACAGGTCCTAGGAGATTCTAGCATTTGCACTAAGCTGAAGGTTACCTTGATAAGTGTTTGTAAAGGGTTTCTGTGGTATGGACCAACCAAACTTCAGGAAGCACTGGGACAATGCTGTCAGGCACAGGGTGGTTCCTGGGGAGCCCCACACAGGCCCAGGAGTTGGACTCTGATCCTGATGGGTCCCTTCCAGCGCAGCACATTCTGTGATTCTATGAAATGATCCAAACCAAGAAAGGAAACAACAGTGAAAACAAATGGACTGAAATAATTCCTGAGTCTTTTGCACTCTGCTTCTGAATGCTTGATTCCAAGACTGTCTCTACAGTTAGTGAACATCCTGGATAATCAGTTCCTGCTGACTTTGCACGCTGAGAGCTACTAGGCATTTTTAAAAATTCTTTGGTACTTCATGGAGGTGTAAATATTTGTTTTTATACGTTAGGGTAATGTGCTCTAACATTTCCTCAGGAGGTTTGAAGACCTCTGGCAGAACTGTTCTTCATTTAAAGTTAGGACTTGAAGAGTAAATTTTTTTTTTTATATCCTAATCTGGCTAAAAATGAGTGTATTGTGTATATTTTTCATATGACCTCTGCCCTACTGGCACAGATGCATTAATTCTACTGTAAATAGCAACCATGGTATCACTGTACTGCAGGGAGCTGCTTCGTGTCTGTGCTGCTGCTGAAGGAAGGGTGGGGGAGACCTGACAGATGTGATGCAGCATCCAGATGTTCAGGGTTGCACAGCTCTGTTCCTCTGACTTAACACACAAAAGAAGCCCTTCAGAAGGAGGAAGGTGAGGCCAATTCCAGACGTGCTTGAGAGTCCCTCGTTGGTTACAGTCTCCCACTCAGCCTCTGGGGCTTTGCCTTCAGCTCCCAGAGAGGCACAGTTTGGTTTGGTTCCAGCAAGAAGCTCCTTCCAGCCTTACACTGAAATTCCTATCTCAGATCAGTCCTTCCCTGTGAAATGTACTGACCTATGTAAGGGATGTTCTCATGAAAAAAACAACACGAAGTGATTTTTAAAGCATACATACCAAAAACCCCAACTGGTTGGAGAAGCAAGAGTTGATGGGGAAAGATCATTCCACAGAACACCAATGCAGTCACTGATCTTCTCTCTCTATTTATTAAAAGCTTGCAGGAATGTTGCTTTACTGAGATATATATGTTGAAGATGGTTGCTGAAGAAACTGGATTTGTTTTAATTTATTTAGTGAGGTACCAGGCTTTTAGGTGCTTACATGGAGAGCAAATTTGTTATGTGCAATAGGGGACTGCTGGTTAAAAGATGTAACAAACTGTTCCTGGACATCAGCAAGAGAGGTTTAACTACTGCCTGTTCTCCAAGGAACACTGGTAGCTCTTGATTCTTGTGGACATTTGAAAGAGATTAAACATATATATTTACTTTTTGACTAAACAGTTGTTCTGCATAGAAATGTTGGATGATGTATGAATTTAATTAAAGTAGGTTTTACTTTGTTGAGAGTGTTTTGCTTTTGTTGCTTTGAGGTTTCTCTGTTTATTTTAAAGGTTAAGAACTTACCTGGAGTCAGTTCTGTGTAGGGCATTGACTCTCTTCTCCTCACCCTATGGGTTATCTCTCTGAAAAGACTTCTAGAATATTCTAAAAGTAACAAGTGTTACGTGGATTGGTTTTGTTGGGTTTAGGGCTTTTTTTTTAATATACAGCATAGTAGCATTCAAAGTGTGCCATGTCCTTTTTTTAAATTATTATTTCTACAGCAGATAGCAAGACAGCTAAAAAGAAACTACATTGCAGGTGACAGCTCTGAAAAAAAGTAATGGCATCTTCAGGTAATTCATAGCATCTGACTGTGCATAAGGAACTGTTCCTGGACACGTGGGACAGAGCCCTTGGACATCTCTGGCCTTGCTGAGGGAGACATCAGCTTTTCCAGGACTGTGAGGTGAAGTTGGCAAGTGCCCCTTGGCTGCCTGGGGCTGGATGGGCTCTGACAGGAGGGAGCACAGTGACATCTCCATTTCCTTCATTTCCTTGGCTCTGAGGGCAGCTGGGTTCCTGTCCCACCCCAGGTGTCCCATGGGACTTGGGCAGGCGGCTCCAGGCTGTGCCTCAGGCTCCTCTGTGCCCCGCTGTGTGCCTCAGGCTCCCCTCTGCTCCCCTCTGTGCCTCTGCAGGTGAGAGCTCTGAGCTGCAGGTGCAGGAACAGCTTCCCTGCCTCCAGCACCACCAGGGCGCTGCACTGAGTCCAGAGGGGATTTTGGATGCGACTTCAATGCAGGTTATAAAAGTACTTGAGATGGTGAGACAATCCCATTGCCTCTGTTCCTTGAGGAGTATTTAAAAGTGATTAGGAAATGCTGCTTCTGCTCAGTGTTTGTGTTGGTTAATAGCCCCTCAATGGCTGTGTTGTGTTTGCTTGTCTTTAGCTTCTCTGTGTTTACTCTAGGCAATTAATTAACAAGAATGGGGAAAGAAAGTTAGAGCCGAGTTAAATGGTCTATTTTTGTGTTTGGTGGCAAAGACAATGAAGCGTTTTCCTCCTGTGAATTGATCTTCAAATAGCTGAGAAGGGATCCCATCCCACAGCAATGCTTCCCAGGCTGACCTCTCCGGGCTGAACCTGCAGGAAGCAGCATTCACCAGGTCACCAAAGCTGATTTTGTGTTACCTTCATGTTAAGTTGTGAGCAGAGTCCTGGTTTGCTGAATTGTATTAGTAAAAAACCACCATTTTCCCTGGTTTTCTTCATACTTGCTACAGCCTGTGGCATACAGACTTTCATTCAGAAAACAAGCAAATAAATAAATGAACTACTTTGTGAAAAATCAAAGGAGACTTTAACTTTGACACTGTCATCCAAGAGAAGACTGGATTTTGGCACATCAGTCCATTGACTGTTTCTCACAGTTGACTTTTCCTCACAATATCCAGCTCTAATTCTAAATTGGTAAGTTAATTTGGGCTGATTTGGAACATATTATTTTAGATCAGTTTCTGAATTCACAAGACATCAAATGGTTAGATTATAATATGAGAATTTAAAGAGTTTGTGTTGAATCTTCAGTTCACATGGTCTCGTGTTGATTACCTTTCTTTGTATATGTCCACTGGAAAAATGACTTTTCCTTTTCAAGGCCTTCATTGTATCTGGCAGTGGGGAAAGCTGCCTGGGCTGCTTTAAAAAAAAAACAACCACAGCTGAAATTGGGTATATGCAGTGTGCCAAAGATCTTTATTTGTTCTGGTTTATTACTGATTGCATGATTACTTGATGGGTTTGCTTTCTACCTTGAATCTTTTATTTTGTGACAGATGGTGACAACTGCTGCTTTCCCACTCCTGCTTGTCCTGTCTTGGATTTCCAGGGAAGGAGCTCCCATGGATTTGCCCCTCAGCTGTGGAGCTGCTTCCTTTCCCTCTCCTGCTTGTATTGGTTGTTTTGGCAGTGGGGTGTTTGTTGTCAGTCACTCACATTCCAGCAAATGCCTTGGACAGAGCCCGTTCCTGTATTTCATATAAAAGAGTCCAATATTCCTCTTTAATCTCCCAGAGCTATTGAAATCAGATAATTAAATAGTAGAGGCTCTTAATAATTGGTAAGTCAGGCTATATTGTAGCTTTATTCTGTAGGATGGTTTCAAGCCTACATCTTTTAAATGTGTAATCAGTATTTCTATTATTATTCTTTCACAATATAGTGTATTAGTGTAATTACGTGTCAGAGCCAGCCTTAAAATCTAAGCCTGAAATCCTCTGCTAAGATGTAATAATTTTAAAAATTACTTGTCTGGCATGACAGTCCAAGAGGACATGAGGAGCTGCTGGTGTCCTTCAGCAAGCCACACAGGAAATCCTCCCAGGCAGATGCTGAGAGAACATTCCTTGTTCTGTCCCCTCTGGAACACTTGGATAAAGGCTCAGTTCTGACCTATTTGAACTGATTTCACTGCATGGCACTGAAGGATTTAAAATAATGCTGTTGTGATGAGCTAGTCCTTCATCCTTTCAGTCTGTCACCTTGCTCTTCCTCAGGTGATTGTCTGGAGAAGTCTCCTCTGGATTGCTTGATGATGAGGAGTGGGGTTGAATTTATATTTCTTAAAGTAATGAAGAATATTACTTACTTACTTACTCTTGGGAGAGCTGTAAGGGGTCCCAGTTTAGGAATAGCAGTCCCAGAGAAATGTGAAAGGTTAATTCTGGTTTACCAGGTCCTGGTTGGCTTTTGAAAATGACAATCAAGCACCATGGAAATGTGGGTTTGGAGAGATTAAGGCCCCTGTAGCACAAGGGTGTTCATAAGATCTCATTTCTGGCTTTAGAAGTCTGCATTTGGGCAGGAAGTCTGGGCACTTGCTGGCAATGGGGAGAACCAGTGAAGTCTGGGCAGAAGGGAGGAACCTGGCAGTGCTTCATTCCAGTTTGTGAGTCCTGCCTAAGGCTTTCTCCTACGTGGAATTCCTAATGGGAGCTTTCAGCAGCTCAGTCTGGTTTCTGAAATGATCTCTGTACTCTTGCATGAGGAGCATTGAGTGTCAGACATTCCACAAGGGAGCTGAGCACAACAAGATACTCTGGAGCACAGAATGTTGTAAATGTGGCTCTGAACTCCTCCTGCTGAAACCCTTTTCCTGGGGGGCTGGAAACAAAACACAAGGATAGATGTCATAGCCCAGCCCAAGTATTCCCTAGGGATAGGAAAAAAATCTGGATTCCAGTCACCTTACCAGACATTCATTTGAACAAAAATGGAACAGTTCCAAAAGAGGAGTGGGAAGGACAGAAAGTCCTTTTCCCTATGGACTTGTTACTTTAGAATGTAGAAAAAGGAGAGATGAAATGAAGGTCCAAACATCCCAGCCTCTGTTCTTCTGCTTGGCTAAATAAAATCCTTAACATTAATGCCTGTGGGAAACTAAATCTGTTTAGCCTATTCCCTACCAAAGAGCAAGGGATTAATCCTGCACCTAGATGTGTACAGCCCCTTGGCATGGGAGGAAAAGGTGCATTCTGCTGGACTTGGGACCATCTGTTCCTGAGGCTACTTCCACCCCTCATCTCTGCTTGGGAATTCCACAGTGGCAAAGTCTTTGTACACCTGGAGCTTAATGCCACCCAGCCCTGCCCTGGTGTCTGCAGCTGTACTACACTGTTTGAAGAATTGCTTAAAAATACAGGTCAGGCTTTAAGAGCTCAAAGAAGGCTTAAATACTTTGTGAGTGGTGTTTGTTGTTGCTCCTTCTAAGGCAAGGTGCAGGATCACAAGTGAGATACTGAAAACCTGTGCAAGTTTGGAAATTCTAGGAGGGAATTGGGATGTGAGCTGCAATCCTTGTGGCCAGGACAGCTTTTAGAAGCCCCTTTCCCCCATAAAGTTGCTTCTCAGAGGTAGTTAATTTAGAAATAAAACTTTTAATATTCCAGACCACAAATAACACTGAAGCAAACAAAGGCATTGTAAATGGCTCTGCATGTAATCGTCACACTCGAGTTTGCAGCTCAACGGGATAACCTTTGTTTCCTTGAGAGGAAAATGAAGGCTCTGGAGAATATCTCTGAAACAATTTCCTGTCCTTAACAGCTGAGAAATATTTAAGTTG
>WBNQ01040582.1:0-16232 GCA_013401375.1 Spizella passerina | reverse complement strand
TCAGAGTAAAGCACAGTTTAACTTACCTTTTCTGGAAACTGATGTGGTCCATAAACATTACTGCTCCGTGTGATGACAACTGGGAACTGCAGAGCATTAAACATACACATGATTACATAAGAAAGCATATACCAGTACAAATCTGTACCTTCCTGCTGATCAATAAACAAACCAACATACGCACACAAAAATCTGCAAGCCCTTACAAATGTTACTGAATTAAGCCCTCTGTATTTCTGTCGAAGAGGCAAAGGCCTCCAGCCTTCTCAGCCCGTCAGGAGCACCACCAGTGACAAATGTTTGAAATCTCTCTAGCTCTGGAAGCACCACAGGACATTGCATATTTGTATCTGATTGACTGAAGACTGGCTTACTCCTACTTATGCCAATATGTTTCACAGGTCATTAACATCCTGCTCTTGTTTGCTTTATAGCAAAAACATCATATATCAAGAACAGAAGTCTAAAGTAACCAAAATGTGGATAAATGTGTTTGCTTAAACAAATCTGACTAGCACAGATTTTTCTTAGGTTCTTTTTCTGCTTTACCCATAAGCCTAGTCTTGATGCAATTTGAATTACGCATGTTGTACTTCAGTGTAATACTTTTGTATTCCTGCAAGCTTAGCACTGATTTTTAAATTCCTAATGTTCTCTTTGACCATTTTATCAAAGCACATTTTTAGATATTACAGTTCAGATTTAAAAAACAAAACTTAAAAACATTTGATCTGTCCCCACTGTCTTGCAATGTATCTTCATAACTTATTGAGGGAGATTCTCTAACACATCTGAACCACAAGACTAAGAATAAGGAAAGAGGTGGCACTGTGAGGACTGTACTGATTTTTCTTTTATACTCTTACATACAAAATACAGACACTAAATTACAGGCTTCAGAGTTTTTGAAGCTTCCATGGACTTACTTGGTACCTTTCCCAGTAAGACTGAACAAAACACTCTGCAGCTGCTTTAGAGGAGGCATAGGGATTTGTTGGACGTTTTGGTGAGGATTCATCAAATTCCTAAAATGAACAGAAAAATTTGCATTNCCTCAGAGAGCAATTAGGCCACCATTAGCAAATTCACCTTTCAGCCCTAAATAAAAGGGGTCTTTTCTTAAATTTTTGTGTAACTTTATTTCTGTAAAAAATGTAGAATTGCAACCCAAAAGCCTCCAAAGCAAGGCTTCAACAATTCTGACCAGTTCCAGAACAGGTATCTTCCAGACTATCCTGACACTTTAATCTACTTCTCATTGAAGAGAGAAAAAAACAAACCCAAAGAAGGAGAATACTACCCAAGGTGTGATTGGTAACAATCACCTTAACGTGATTAAAACACTCACTGTTCTTGTCCGACCTTTGCCTCTGAAATTAAATGGCCTTCCTGCCCTCAAAAAAAAAAACTCTATGAGAACTTCTAGTGTGATTCACAAAGAGATGAAAAAACAGATTAAAGTTCTCTTTTCAAAGCCCAGAGACAGAAAAATTTCACTTCAAGGTATCAGCCAAGCCACGGGTCTATACACAAGAAAATATCATCCTTAGGTATCATAAAAGCCTACTGATGGAAGCTGTGTTGAAGGATCTGATAAAGACACTGTGATAATAAGAAAGTGCATAGAACTCTTCTGACGTACATTAATATTTCCAGGGACTATGGCAAAAGGCTCCTTGACTTTATTTATGCCTTTAAAAAGATGAACATGCATAATTTGCCTTTTTGCTGAGCTAAATTACATTTCCTGAATTAAGGTCAGGTATAAATTCTCAAAACTCAAAGATGTGCACATAACAACAAGAAACATCTGAATATTTACTACAGTAATACAGGAATTGTTTTCTATTTGAACTGTCACTGCCTACACCTCTGTTAATATCTTAGCTAGAATATAAAGCAGTTCCCCACCTGTTAAGCTGTGCACATTACTGAAGTCTCACGAATGTTCCAGGACAAAACCTGTACAATACACTCCTTTGATACTATCTCTGAGTAGTGACACTACTCATGACCCAAATCTCACAACAAACACTCAATATAAAACAAGCTATGAAAAAAAAAACAACCAAAAAAAAAAAAAACCCACAAAAAAAGCCCCAAAAAAACAGGACAGTTTTGATACTCAGCTTTCTAGAAGCTACCAGTGCTTACTTAAAGTCAAACATTTACAGAGGCCAAGGAAAGTTAGACTCAACTTTGTTCTCATTATTAAAAGCAGGTAAACTAGAAAAATCCTTATGCATTTTCAAACTCACCTCATCAGTGCTACCTCCATATACTTCATCTGTACTAACATAGACAAACTTCTCCACATTGGCTTCATGTGCAGCAGCAACCAGCACATTGGTGCCATAAACATTCACGTAGGTGAATTCCAGGGCATGCCAAAATGAAAGATCTACATTAAAAAATACAGACAATTCTGATTAAATTTACGAGACAAGGGCTATAAATTAAATTTAGCAAGACAGGGCTATAGGTTCCACTTAAAGGCTGCAATATAGACCTGTCAGACAGCAAGGTCCTTATTAAATGAAGGCCCCTTCTACACTTACCTGAAGACAAAAATCCTTTTGTTCTCAACAGGAGGCTGGAATCACAGATTTTTTAAATCTAAAACAGCATTGGCTAAGTACAGTTAGGAAAGTGTTATTCAAAGACAGCTGCAAGACGCAGTAATATGGACCAATGACTAATAACTCATCAGCAGCTGTTTTGATTCTCACAACTGTTCCCCTGACCTAATGACTTTGTGCCTATCAAATCTGACAATTTCAAGTAGTATTTTCTTGGAGAATTCTTTGAGGATTTCTTCTCATGATGGATGGAGTATGGTAGGCATTGCTCTTACTAACAGTGATACTGAAAAGCAGCCATCTGAAATATGCACTTTATAATTCATTCTCTCTTTTTAGCATGGGGACGAGATTCCAGTGGGATTTATGCCTAATCCTTCAGGTTTCACACTGTTTCTTCATGTGACATTGGAGCCAATTAAGCAAAAACTTCAGACTATGTACAAAGCCCCTCTCCACTGTCTTTATGACTCCCTCCATACACTGTCAGCTACATGTCAGTCTAGATAGAATTTAAAAATGTAATGCAGACAAAAAGGTACATTACCATTTATGTGTAATGAAAACAAGACAACAGTTAGATTAAGAACTTCTTAGATCAAGGCTGTGAATCCCTCTGAGTTAAAAAGGACACCAGATGCTCAGTCATGTGATTTGCAGAGACAAATTGGATTCTTGATTTATATGAAGGGAAAAGACAAAAGGTATACTGGCACATATTTCAAGCAGGTATAGCCATGGAAACAAGACCAAAACACGCAGCAATGCTCACCTACATGTGTTTGGGCTGCAAAATGAAGCACTATATCTATTTTCTCAGTTTCAAAGAGCTGCTTTATAAAATCAGGTTCACAAATATCCCCCTAAACAGGAGAGAAAAAAAAAGGCAAATTATTTTTGATAGAAAATACTCAGCTTCCCTTTATACCAAGTGTCACATAAGAAACCATTACAAAGGGAACACAGGATACAAACAGCACCATCAACTGAGCTCTGGGCCACTTATCAATGCCATGTCTAAAATAACACCCTACATAAAATTTCACCCATTTTTTTAAAAATCCTAAATGAAACTTATTTCAGAATTTATGTTACTATTAACATTAGAAATAGCAATGTGTCAAAAATACACACAACAAAAGCACAGCGTGGATCTCCAACACTGAGGCTGAAATTCCAAGTTCCCAGAGCAAGTAAGAGTTCCCAGTGTGGCAAGCTGGCAGGGACATCTAGTGGTACTGCAAAAGAAGCAGATTCCTACTAAGGGGGATTAGATTATGTCTTGCAAGGGCTTTGCTGTTTGGTGTTTATTTGGGTAATTTATTTTTAACTGACGTATTTTTTAAGAGACATTATTTTGAACTAAATGGCTAGTTACTGAATTTTTTTTAACTGAAATTCAAGCTTAGTACATGTATGCTGAACAGCAATAGAAACTGTGATTAAAACATATCTTTCATACAGCCCCTGAGGCAAATTTTCTAAAATTACTGTTCTACTTTCCAAAACAGACTTCCTTTCTACAGTACCACTAGAGAATGCATCCTTCCTTCTGCCTCCTAAGGTCAGGATCAATGTGACAGTTCTTATTATAAGGGTTGCACATTACATATTATCTTTTCCAGCACATTTTCTCCTGTCAGTGTAAACTGCTTGGTTGCATACTGGATGTTAAGCAGTGATCAACTGTCCCTAAAAGCCAAAAACAGAAACAAACAACCCAGACCACAAAAAAAACCAAAACAACAACAACAAAAAAAAAACCACCAAAACAAACAAAAAAAAACCACACAAAAAAACCCACCAAAAAAAACCACAGTGAAAAGTTGGAATTATTTATACTGATTTAAGTTTTGTGACAAGAGATTCCTGCCCTTGCTCAAAAGCAGTATAGCCACATCATTCCTAGTTACTTCTCCCCTGCTTCACACAGGAATCTGCTGTTTAAAGGATATCTTGTAGAACTCCATGCTCTCCCCAGCAATTAAATGTTAATTTCTCCTCAGGTAACAAGGCTGTTACACTGCATTCATACATTTCATATTGCTGGAAACAATCAAAGACCTTAGGAAAATAACCAAAAAGCCTCTTTGGTCATGCTGAAGCTGTACACACATGCATGTCTACATACAGGCTATGCCTTTCCTCTCATGCAACTTTTATCCCAAAAGCTCAGATATAATCCCATACTGAAATAAAGAGGTGGTGAACAAAAACATAAACAGCCATGGGGGTCACAAACTGGTCAGGCCAAGTTCAGCTTCCAGCCTCACCTGAATCTAAGGAAAAAGGCAAGTTGACATCTACTATCTCTGAGAAAGGTGCTGTTTCAGCAAACTGAACTATAAGCATTTCTCAGATGTCCTGCAACCTTGGGCAGACCCCAAGGCAGAGAGATGAGCATCAGCACTGCCTTTTGTAGACAGGAGGAACATCAGCATACAAGCCCAGCAAGTCCAAATATTGATCTGAACAATAAATCAAAATCCATCTCCTGTCTGAAGACAAAACTGTGGAAGCAGTACACCAAAAATCTGTAAAAAGTCACATTTTGTGGAAGGGAAGGTTCTATCACCTGGATAAACTTGTAGTTTTCCTTCCCAGAGACAGTTTCAAGATTCTTCAAACTTGCACAGTAGTCGAGCTAAAGAGAAATACCACACAACATCAGTAAGTGGGCCTCATGGAAGCAAAAAGGCTACTCAAACCCAACCTAACCACTGGAAAGTCTACGAAAAAAGTAAAAACTTATTTTAAAAAAATCTACTTCACAAGCAGATGTGAAGCTTTAAAAGCACAAATCTCCAAAAGATATCCTAACTGCAAAAATTCTTAAACAGATGTTTAGAGCTTGAAAAGTTTTGTTCTTTGTCTGAACAACAGTTGACTTTTTTTTTTTTGCACAGGAACAAATGGAAAAGCAAACAAAAATTACTAACTAACAATAAGCCATATAAATTTTAACATATTATAGATTACATGATAAATCACTTAAAACAGTTGTCCATATTAAGAAAGAAAACAAGGTATTATTACCTTATCCAGATTTATAATCAGATAGTTTGGATAGTTTTTCACAAGAGAGACGACTACATGTGAAGCACTGCAGGATAGAGGAAAAACATTTTACAATTATATACTTGGCTTTAAAGTAATGAAGAGATGACAAATTCCAAATAAATTCAGCAATATCAGAAGTTTTGAGGGAAGAAGGGGATATATTCAAGACAGGTGAAAGACAATTTCAAATATACTTTAAACCAAGATTATTCTAATATAGATGCTATACATTATCCTAATATTTTCTATATGTAAGTGCATATGGTTAAGAAACTAAAAATCAGAACAAAAGTTCATCCTATAACGAAAGAAATCAGCACTGCCCACAGTTACATAAAAAACCCAAAAAAACTGTTACAGGATATATTCAACTACCACTGTAAAATACTTTTGCACTCTAAAGCTTACATATTGTGTATCAGGGAGAACCAAACAGTCAACACTCCTAACCCACGACAGTGACTGCCATCACCCACGTCTCTGACACTGCTGCTAGGTGTGACAACCAGGTGGCACTGCCCCTGTGGCACGGTCTTGTGCACATGAAACTCATTCTGAGAGTTCAGGTTAGTTCAGGGTTATTCACACACAGGTTATTAACCCTCTCACAGCTTCCACACACTGAGGGGCTCAAGCTTAATTGGGGCCAGACCCTTCTCTGACTCGAAGTGAGCCCACAGCACTGGGGGTTGATACGGGAAGTAGCAGCTAGCTCGAAGATCTGCCACCTTCAACCCAAAGAATCCTTTAGGCTGGAAAAGACCTGAGATTATCGAGTACAATTTATCGAGACCAAACACAAGGGTTAACCCCTTGTTAACCAGGCCATGGCATTAAGCCCCATATCCAATCGTTTCCTGAACACCTGCAGGGACAGTGACTCCTGACCTCCCTGGGCAGCCCATTCCAATATCTAATCATCTTTCCTATGAATAAATTCTTTCTAGCGTCCACCCTAAGCCTCCGCAGGCGCAGCTTGGACTGCGTCCTCTCGTCCTGTCTATTTGCTGCCGGGGAGATGAGGCTGAACCCCACCTGGCCACACCCCTCTTTCAGGGAGTTGAAGAGACGGTAAGGTTGTTTCGTCTAAGGCTCCAGGCAAAACAAGGCCAGCTCCCTCAGCCGCTCCTCACCAGGTTTGTGCTCCAGGCCCTTCCCCAGCTCCGCTGCCTTGCTCTGGGCAGCCCCGTCCCGGCCGAGGCCGAGCACGCACTGCCGGCGCCGGGCGGTCCCTCCTTCCCCTCCTGGTCGGCCGCAGGGAAGGCGGGCGGGGCCAGGCTCCCAGCTCGCCCCCCAGCACTCACCGCCTCCGAACCCAGACACGGGCGAGCCACCAGCGGCCCCTGAGTGAGCGCGGCCCGAGCCAGCGGCGCCGAGGAACCGGCCCGGGATGGACAAAGGGCGGCAGCACCCCCGCCCGCCACGTCTCACCCGCGCCCCCGGACAGGAGGGCGGCAGCCCCCCGCTCCGGCCCCGCGGGCTCACTCACATGAAGCCGGCGCCGCCCGTCACCAGGACCCGCTTCTCGAACGGCGGCGGCGCCGCGAGGCCCGCCCGCCCCGACATCGTCCGCGCTTTACGGCACCGGCCCCTCACTCCCTGTCCCCCACGGCTGCGCGTGAGCGCCACGGGCCCGTGGGCTTCACGGGCAGAGTCGCAGCGCCTGCAAGAGGCTCATTGAAAGATCGCCTTCCTCGCTCCCCGCGCGGCCCCAAAAGCGGAGCTGCCACGGTCTCGGAGGCCACCGACAGCGGGGCGGGCGCGGAGTGTGAAAAGGGCCAATATCCGCATTCATGTATAAAAGTGCCACCTCCGCATTCAGCGGCAGCCGGCGGCCATCTCTTTTACGACTCTGGCTCTTTCAACTTACGGCCGGACCTGGCAACGGGACACGTTGCCGCAGGGGCGGGGCCTGGCGCTCGGTCTCGCCCCCAGGGGCGGGCGCGCTCCCTCATTGGCTCTCTCGCCGCTCGCGCCTAAGGCGGCGGGGGCCTTCACGTCACGCGGCGGGGCTGCGCGGGAGGGGGCCGGAGGATCCTGGCGTCCGGCGGCTCCGGGGATGCGGTGGCGGCTGCTGTGGCTGCTCAGCGCCGCCGCCGCCGGCTGCTGCTGGGGCCTCGCCGCGGGCAAGACGCTGCGGGGCGGCTTCACCAGCGCCGCCGCCCGCCGGGAGCCGTGGCGGCCCGTGGCGCTCTTCCAGTTCCACGGTGGGTGCCCCGAGAGCGGAGCAGCGGCGGCTGTGCCGCCCTGGAGCGGGGCCGCGGGGAACGGGACGGCTGTCAGCAGCCGTTGGGGCGCGGCGGGACCGGGGGCGGCCGGAGGGGCCGCGGGGTGCGGAGCGGGGTCAGCCCTGCAGCTCTCCGTCCTTCCCTGCTTCTCGCACTCTCCCTCCCTCTTTTCCCACTTCTCTCTCCGCCTCTGCGGGACGTGCAGCAGGTCCGATCGCTGCCCGGGCAGCGGGGCCGAGGGTCCCGGCCGGCAGCAGGACGTGGCCGGAGGCGGCGGGGCGGCCCCGGGAGCAGCAGTTGGCAGCGGCCCCTCCCCGCTGTGGCTCTCGGAGCGGAGCAGAGCAGCGCCGTGCCTCCCTTCGGGTCCCCGGCCCGTGCGGACACTCCCGGCCCGCTGTCCCGGAGAGCAGGGGTGCTCTCACTGCGACACACATCGCTCCTTCCCGCTGGGAGCTGCCCCAGATGGCAGCGGTACTTCACGGCGCTGTGTGGTCTTGGTGACACCGCGCATCCGGATGTAAAATTCTCACCTGGTTGTTCCCAATGGCTTTTCTTTCCCGTGTTAAAAACTCCTTGTTAGTCATAATTTCTGACTGTTAGTAGTTACTTAGTAATAATTCCTGACCGCTATCCTGCTGAAAGAGCCCTAGCAGTGGCCCGCTGTGCTTGCTAGAGAAGTTTTACTTTACAGAAAAAGATGTTCGTAGCCATGACAAGTGCCATGTCCAGCCAGGCTGTGCTGGTCAGCCTGCTTTTCCTGTGTGCTCAGCACTTCAGTAGCTTAGGCTGTTTTTCTTTCCCATTGAGCTTCGTGGCAGAACAGTTCTGCACATGCTTCAAAATCTAACGGGAAACAGGAGAACGTGACATAAGCGAAACAGAGTTGGAGCATGACCTTCCAGTGAATGAGGAATGATGGACAGGGTGACTTCATAGCTTATGAAGTGACTTGAAAGCAGTTAATTAGCGCTGTCCTAGAAGTTAACTGTACGAGTGCTCTAAATAGATCTGAAGAAAAAAATTGCACTGTTTAAATCTGAGAAAAGACTGTCAAAATTGACGTTGAGTGGTGTAGGTGTTCAGATATAGTTGTATAAATTGATGTTGCATATTTGCATAGAAATACTTCTCTTTCTGCATGAATACCAACTATTTTGGGTCTTAGTGAAGTTTTCTTTAGAACCTTCTGGTAATATTTCAAAATCTTAGCTAAACTGTAGTTCATATAACATTTTACTGACTTTTCTTCTACCTTTTAATTTAGAATACTCCCAGGTTAGAGACATATATTGCAATATATGAAAGAAGTTATGAAAACTAGTTTGAGGGTTGTGGAATTACTCAGGCAAGAGAAATTTTGTCCAATGAGCTAGTTCTAAAAGGACTGAAATATTTCTGTGTCTCAAGATGCAGCCTACAGTGTCAGGACAAGGGGGAATGGTTTCAGACTGAAAAAAAAAAGTAGGTTTAGATTATAGATATTAGGAAAAAATATTTACAGTCAGGGTGGTGAGGCACTGGAACAGGTTGCCTAGGGATGTTGTGGATGCCCCATCCCTGGAAGTTTTTAAAGACAGGCTGGATGGGGCTTTGTGCACCCTGATCTGGTGGAAAGTGACCCTGTCCACAGCAGGGAGGCTGGAAACTAAGTAGTCTTTCAGGTCCCTTCCAACCCAAGCCATTCTGCCATTCTCTGATTCTACAGGTAGACTGACATACTAGAGAACATTTTGAAGTTTGATTTTCTTTGCATCAATTTGACATCGATCTTTTGTCTATAATTAAGTATTTTAGCTCTAATCCATCCATAACGTGAAAGTCCATTCACATAAGTTCTTCTAGTGTTGAACTTAAGAGCTACCCTGTGATGCTCATAGTCATGCCACAGAGATCATAAAATACTAGACTTTGAACAAGGTATTGAGACTATTGAGGCACTGGCTTTAACTTGAAAATAATAAAATTTGAGGTGGGAGGGAGGAAGGGAAAAAACATGATCTGGAAGTCTGTTTTTAAAAAGAGGGGGGAGTGAAGGCTGTTTGTAGTAGAGAAGGTTAATGACATGAGATAGTTAAGGTTTGTTTAAGGACCATCACAGACAATTGTACGTTCACTGGTTTCTTAATGAGAGACATAGAAATTGTTTCTGAAAGACCATAAATACTTCTAGCAGGAAGTAGTGGTAAAAAATTAAGGATAATATGAAGGTGTGTTGCAGCTAAGTACAAGGAAAATCTGTGCCACACTGTTTGCTTGTAACTGACATCAAGACAGAATAGTTGATTTTGTTTTTTAAATATTAAGGTGACCATGCTGTTCTGTGTGTCAGAATCAAGAACGTAGCAGTAGCTGCAGAAAAAGCAGCTAGACTTCACCTCTTTCAAGCACAGGAATGGCAGAAGCTGGAGAACAGTGTCCAAGACCACAGCTGTACTGAGAAGTTCTCTAAAGCTCAGCTGACAAGTGAGTTACTGGGATTTTTCTCTCCTTACAGTGTTACTGTGTATTTAGAACTCTGTTATCTATGTGTTTAGAATATTCATTTCAGTGAATTTGGACTTTGCATCAACTACGACTTTGGCCTTCTACAATTAAAAATACTACAAGGAAATAAAATTTCTTTCTTTGTATCACTTCAGAAGAATTTGTTTGCAAGTTATGATTTAATGTGCTGCTGGAAAATGAAATCCATGACAAACAATGGCTTTAGTGGAAACAGCCAAACTTTATGACCAGTTCCAGTTCATGCTTTCACATGTTCACAACTCAGAAAGGGTACATACTTGGCTGAAGTTTTCATTTAGTCATTCAGTACAAAGAATTTTTTTAGCTCTGCTTGGAGTAAATGTCTTTCTTTTTGTTTGATTTTTATTTTAATCTCAAATTTTCTATAAAATAGATTATCTTGGGTATGAGAGAGAATTTACAAAGAATAGCCTTGTACTAAGAAACTGAAGAACTAAAGAAGCTGAATGTTGGGGACAGTCAGATGTGTGACTTGTTTGAGTTGTGACTTGTTTGAGTTTGAATTGTGACTTTCATTGCAGTGGAATGAAAAACAAACTAGAGGCAAAGTGATGGAACCTGCTGCAGTTGCCTCTAAACTTCTGAAGCAAATGGTTGTAAGGTGGGAGCGTGTAGGCCAAGTACAAAGTAAAAGGGTAATTTTGTACCTGTAAACCTTCTCTTTCACTACCTCATGATAAATCTTTTTTCTCTACAAAAATTAATCTGCATCATGCCGCCTTACTTTATGACTTTCCTCTATTATAACTTAATGCTATTTCACCCTTTACTTTTATAACTTGATATTTGTTACTGAATCTCACATTCAGCAGTTTTTAATGTTTGAGCTATGAGTTATACCACCATAGATTATGTAGATTGTCTTTTTGTCTCTTGTTTACGGACAAGAGACAAAAAGGAACGTTTCCCACTTGTCAGGAGGCTCCCATTCTCCAGTTCCATGGAAATGGCATTTTTCAAAGCAGAGAAAACAAAAATAAAATTATATTTTCATGATAGCACAAATTTGTCATGCTTCAATGTATAAAACATGCTAGAAAAATTTTAATACAGTATTAAAAATGAACTAATCAGGATAAAGCTTGAGTATCCATCTAAATGTGAAAGAGCAGTAAAACACTGAAGCATTGAGTTATGTAACTAGAAGACAGACTAAAATAATTTTTGCACCATTTGTTTATCATAATAGTATTTAAAGTATAAATTTTCCTCTAAAAAGTTAAATTAGTATTAGATGCTTCATTGAAATGTATTTAAAAGAGAAGCTGTAGTCACTTAAAATACATTTCCTTTGTGTAGTCAGAATCCCAAGAGTAACAGATTGATCATTTGTCTTAATGAAACCTTACACAGAGGTCACTTGTAGGGATGTGGTTTCCTTACCCTTCATCAGAGCTGCACAAAAGTGCTGCTGGAATAACTGGCAGTTGGTCTGTCATTCCTGACTCGTCCCAGCAGTGTACTCACTGTTTTCTGCTCCGTTAGGAGTTGTGTGACCACAGGGTGAGTTGGATTTCTTTGCTGATCTTGGGCAAAATCAGTTGCTTTCCTACCTCTGAGTCTGCTTACAGATTTGAGAGGGAACTGATTAAACACACTCTGTGTGATCTCTTACTCTTGGTACAAATAACAGTGTCAGAACTCAGCTGAGAGATGACATGGGGAGTAAAGCCACTCCTGTGAGCCACAGTTTGCCTCTCATTTGGATTAAGCACCATATGCAATACTGGTTTGTATGTCATCCAAATCTGTACCTCATGACAGTTGCTGCAAGGACACATACACCACAATTCTTCCTGGATTCTAATGTTGATCAGTTCATACCTTAAGAGAACAGAAAATTACTTCTTGCAGTTGAAACGCGTTTATTGGAATGACATTGGCGTTTTAACAGAGACTGCATTAGCACTGACAGCATCATGCTATTTTTAACCAAACCCACTATTTTTGACAAAACACACCATTTTTCACGGGTGGGCTTCAAGTTAGAAACTTGTTCTAAATTTTGTCTACAAAATATTTAAGGAAAATGAGGTTGTATGTTTGCAGCTATTATTTTAAAAGGCCTTTCACAAAAGAAAACATGTTTTGTGGATTTTTTATTAAATTTTTCTTCATCCTTAGCCATTGTCCTCTTTATCTAGTAAGGTGAATTATTCTGTTATTGTTATTTGTCCTGCAGAGAAATGATTGAACTGATTAGCACTCAAGTTCAGTGGCCAATGTGACAGTGCTTTTGTTTCTTGTTTCAGTTTCAGCCAAACATAGGGAGCCACAGGTTTCATTTGCATCAAGAGTTTGTTTTGAAGAGACTCTGCTTGGTTAACTGTTGTTTTTAGGCAATAATAGTGATGAGATAGCAAGAAGATGAAACATGAGTATCTTATGTAGTCATTTTTAAATGTAATCTGATTTGAAATATGCAGTTTAATTACACAATGGTTTCACGTCTCAACTGTCAATTGAAATTCAGTATATTACAGTTTGGGTAAAATACTGTGAAATAATACTTATTTGCACCTTTAAAGCATGCATGGTGTTGTTTACTGAGCTCACATGCAGCTGTTCCTGTTTGGTGCTCTAAATCTCTTTGAAAGCAAAGTNTTCTTTGCTGATCTTGGGCAAAATCAGTTGCTTTCCTACCTCTGAGTCTGCTTACAGATTTGAGAGGGAACTGATTAAACACACTCTGTGTGATCTCTTACTCTTGGTACAAATAACAGTGTCAGAACTCAGCTGAGAGATGACATGGGGAGTAAAGCCACTCCTGTGAGCCACAGTTTGCCTCTCATTTGGATTAAGCACCATATGCAATACTGGTTTGTATGTCATCCAAATCTGTACCTCATGACAGTTGCTGCAAGGACACATACACCACAATTCTTCCTGGATTCTAATGTTGCTCAGTTCATACCTTAAGAGAACAGAAAATTACTTCTTGCAGTTGAAACGCGTTTATTGGAATGACATTGGCGTTTTTCACAGGTGGGCTTCAAGTTAGAAACTTGTTCTAAATTTTGTCTACAAAATATTTAAGGAAAATGAGGTTGTATGTTTGCAGCTATTATTTTAAAAGGCCTTTCACAAAAGAAAACATGTTTTGTGGATTTTTTATTAAATTTTTCTTCATCCTTAGCCATTGTCCTCTTTATCTAGTAAGGTGAATTATTCTGTTATTGTTATTTGTCCTGCAGAGAAATGATTGAACTGATTAGCACTCAAGTTCAGTGGCCAATGTGACAGTGCTTTTGTTTCTTGTTTCAGTTTCAGCCAAACATAGGGAGCCACAGGTTTCATTTGCATCAAGAGTTTGTTTTGAAGAGACTCTGCTTGGTTAACTGTTGTTTTTAGGCAATAATAGTGATGAGATAGCAAGAAGATGAAACATGAGTATCTTATGTAGTCATTTTTAAATGTAATCTGATTTGAAATATGCAGTTTAATTACACAATGGTTTCACGTCTCAACTGTCAATTGAAATTCAGTATATTACAGTTTGGGTAAAATACTGTGAAATAATACTTATTTGCACCTTTAAAGCATGCATGGTGTTGTTTACTGAGCTCACATGCAGCTGTTCCTGTTTGGTGCTCTAAATCTCTTCGAAAGCAAAGTCAAATAAATTTCACAAAGGTATTTTTCATGCTGCAGAAGTACCTGGTGGATAGTACAGAACAGCTAATCCTGTCAATACAGAACTAGAGGATGGAAATGTGCAAAGCAAAGGACGTAGTTTGCACTTTCTGGCTTCTAGAAGGAGGGAGCCCTCCCAGCAGAGCTGAAAGTTGGGATGCCATGTCCTCCCCAACTCTTGCCCACGCCTACTTGAAATAAAAGCTGAAGTTGAAGGTCTGATCTCTGGTGTTCAGCTTTCAAAACTCAATATGTCCTCTACTGTGTGTAGTTTATAACCTGTATATGATGCTGTGGATTTAAGTTTTATCTTCATTCAAACATGTGTTTTCTAAAACCAAACTAATCAAGTATTTACTCCTATTTTTGTTTTTTGTGCTTTCTTCCAAAGTGACTGTGAACCACACAGAGCAAAATCTGACAGTGTCCCAGATTCCTTATCCGGAAACATGGTATGTGTTTTATGTAGACAAGTTTACCTGCGAAGAGAATTATTCTGAATCCGAGGATATTCAGTTTGAAATGATCTTACTAAACCCAGATGCAGAAGGGAATCCATTAGATCACTTTAGCGCAGGGGAATCTGGTAAGATTTTTTTTCTTAAAATTAGATTTGTAAGTTAAGGATCTGATAATTCAAATCAGTGCTTACTGTGCTTGGAAGAGTATGGGGAATGGATAGCAGAGCCTCTTATATTTCATATTCTGGTTTTGTACAAAGAGTAAACTTGAGTTCATTTTCTGTCATCACAGAAAAATCCTTTCCTTTCCCTAGGCTGACTTTCCAAAGCTTGCCTAACTAGAAGTGTAGATGCACAAGGAAAGTCAATGTTAAAATCCTTGCTGACAGGTATTTTGAACATGTTGAAATTGTAATCTTCCACTTGAATGTAAACTTAATACCTGATTTTAATTAATTAGTGAAATTCCTTAAATGTGTGAAACTTTATTCTGTGCAACAGGAGTACATGCACGGTAAACCATTTTGCCAGTACAATTTCAGTTCAGTGTTTAGATCTTTCTAAGTATCTTAGTCACAGGCTGTATACTAGCTTTGTCAGGCCTGATTTTGTTATAATTAAGAAACGTAATTTTAAATCTTTAAGCATCCAAAGAAAAACTCAAGAGAGCAGCTAAAGAAATGCCTGTATAAAATTGTATGCTTTGGACAATCCAGCTTAATGTATTCTTGGTTGCAGTGAGTTGCATCACTGCTCTTTGAGGTGTTGAGGCCTCATCAACATGTCACTCACCTGGGTCTGTTGTGAGGAAAGGACTCTGAAGGCTTAGTCTGCCTTCCTATACAGAGTGAGCCTGAGTATACCAAGGATGAGCCTAACACCTAAATATACCAAGGATGAGCCCAATTTCTGTGCTGGAATCAAATGCCCTGCTGTCACTCATGACCTCAAGAGAATATAGAGGCAACAAAGGCAGCTCTGTTTTTGAAAGAAAAAATACTCACTGGAATATTTAGCAGAATCTGCAAGAAAGTAGCACATTAATAATCTGGATTTCAAGGCTCATAATCAGACTTAACCTCTCTCTTTAACTTCTTAAGTTCTATAAACTTGCTAGTTTTTATTTGGTGAATTTGGCTTTCAGAAGTGAATTCTAGGTTAATTTACTTAGTCTCAGAGAGGACTAATAGCTAAAGGAGTAATTGCTAAATCAAGGGGCAAAGCAGCTACATGGCATCATATGGCCCAATAAAGGGATGTAGAGACCTCCTACATCACAGAGGCATCTCAGCTCTATTAATTTTGTAGGAACATTGAACACTGGGAAGCAGAACTCTAAACAGCTTGTGTGCTGAGTAAGAAGGTGTGTAAATGTGCTGGATGTATGTATTTAGGTCTTACAAGAAGGAAGCAAGGTGAGCTGTACATGCCATGTCTTTCAGAGTTGCAGAAGAACACTTCTGTTAATTTAGAATTAAAACCTGCATTGTTGCCATGAATCCTGAAGCTATGTGCACTGGTCTACTTTCAAAGAGCTGAGGAGCATTTAATCTGTCTTTGTCTTTTTTAATTTAATTTAATGCATCTCTGGGAAATAATCTTTGCCATTTTTCCATAGAAACTTAGAATGAGAGGGTATCAGAGAGAAGATCCAGCTTCGTTTCTTGCAGGCAACTAAAAATTACATAGCTGTAGAAGATTTTAGTTAGGTCTTCCTTCACTTGAATTACTTTAGGCTGTGGCCT
>WBNQ01040580.1:0-19196 GCA_013401375.1 Spizella passerina | reverse complement strand
TTTTTTTTTTTCACCAGAACTCTTCATGAATCATCATCAGCTATTGGAAAAAAATATTCTGCTAAAATATTTGGTACTCTTCTTCCTTTTTTATGCCAGCTGACTTCAAGAAGCTATTTTCCAGAGCAAAGTATCTAAAATAAGTTGGCATTTCTGTAAGCACAGGAAAAAAATGGCTCACCTAACTCCCTGGGGGGATAGGAAAAATCCTAATTGAAAAAACTGAAAGGAATTTGTTTAAGCCACAGGCAGAAAGGCACACAGGTATGTTATAAACAAAGCTATTTTGTTTTTGCTGTTGCTGGTTTGTTGTTCAATTATGCTTACTCTTCTTTCCCAGATACAAGGTTCCTTCTCTTGTACTTTGGTTTGAGGCCACCCAGCTGTGTGATGGGCAGCTGGGGGATCCTCTCCTTCTGGCTCTTTCCTGCTTTGCTGCAAGTACTGCAGGAGTAGTCCAGAAAGCCCAGGTGACACTCTTGCTTTAATCAAACCCAGTGTGAGCACAGGGGTTTTTCTTGGCAGTTTGTGATTTGTTTTTTTAAAACAGGAATTAGTTGATGTCATCCTACTCTCAGCTAACCTTGCCTCATATCCATCCATCTTTTGCATTCTGGTAATCTGGGTAGGTTAGAAGTTGATTTTAACCCCCAGAGACCATAAGCCAGAAGGTTATGTGGATAGTAAAAAGATGAGGTCAGTTGTGGTACACTGCAGTGGGAACCTCCTTATATTACTTATTTCACAAAATACCAGACACTTGATCTTTGATCTAGCTGCCTCTCTGACAGTCCCCAGCAAGGTAATTATTTAGCCAACAAAAAGGGGAGGACGACAAACTTTGCAAACATTAGTGTTTCTGCAAAAGGGAAATGACTGAACTACTATTTCAAGTCCTTTTTTATGATTTAAACTCCATCTGCAGCAGCCACTGGTATAGTCTAACAACTAGGATGAATTCTGTGGATTTTCCCAAACCAAAATACCTGAGGCTTATAGTGTACTTCATGGCTTGAAGAAGTCCTGCAGGGTTTTGACCTGCCTTAATGTTTTCCATCTACTAAGGACCACTTATCTTGAAAATGAAGAGTGAAGAAAATAGATGGGGAAAGGATGAGAGCCCTGAGAAGCATATGACCTCATGTGCTTCACTTTAAGAAGTTGTATAATCTTGGTGAATCTGTTGGAGAAACACAAGGTCTTCATGCAAAGCAAGTGTATGTATGTCTGTAAAGCCATGGCATAACACCTGTGTCTGAGAACCACACACTGTGATTTATTTCGTTGCAATTCAAAAGCACTGCTTAAAAGCTGTTCACACCTCATGGAAATGTGTTCAGAACTGTTAACCTACTACTGATACTTATCCCCTCCTGGAATTAGTGTCTTCTTTGACAATCCAGGGGCCTGCTCTGGAAATAATTATGATATTGCAAACACAGAATAATAAACATGGGAAAGGACAAGGAAAAACCCCCCTATGATGTCTTAAAAAATGTATATCACAGTGTCATGCAAACAACAATGCCTTCACTACGGAAAAGAATTACGGAAGAATAATATAGAAATAAGAAAAAAATATATTCAGTTGCATATCTCATACTAGAAAAAGTGACATTTTAAGATGTTCTCTATGTTATAAATTTTGTACTGGAAACCAGATTTTTATTCCTGTTTGTAACTTCCCTGGAAAATACAAAACACTGATATTTGGAGAAGTTCACAGCCAGCAGTCTGAAAAATTGTCTGTCTTAAGAATATCCTAGCAAAAGCCAGCATCTCTTGCCTTGCTTTGCCTTAAATGTACCCATTGGAAAGACGTGTTAGGTCTGAACATAGGAACACTACATCAGCAAGCCAACACCAAGATAAATACCCTCAGCACAACAACTGAAGAGTCAGGAAGATTCACTAAGATTCAGGATTTCAAAATCTCAAAAAGTTTTGGTTTTTTTTCCTGAAGATCTTCAAAAGAAACCTGATGTCTAGTTAGTATTGGTAAACAGCTAAACAATGCAAAAATCAGAAATGTGGCAAGTCCCATCCTTCCACCTTTGAGCTCAGTAAGCAACTCTCCTTTTGAGCATTTATTTGCTGAACCTGTGAGGATGTTGTTGCACTCAGCACTGGAGCCCATGACACCAAGCCAGGCCATGGGGAAACCTAAAGCTTTAGAAGTAGATCTGGGGATGTGGAGAGTGCCCCAAGAGAGGTGCTGGCACCAGGTCTGCTCAGACCTGCTGCCCCCAAGAAAAGGCACTCGTGAGCAGAACTTGCTAAACCCAGGGTGTAGGTGAAATAAACACCCCTCTACCTATGCATGCAATTTCCAAATGGATCTAGAGAGAAGTCAAATTAAAAGAAAGCTCTTGGGTCTCATCTTGGAGGGATACTTCTGACAGGAGAAAAATTGGCCTCTTGGTTATATCAAATTGATCCAATTGCAGCATGCTGCCTCTCCCCTTTCCCCGACCTTCAAAGTGAGAAAAAAATAGGGGAAAGGACTGAGATGTAGGGGGTTTTTGTTACCTGTTACATCAGCAGTGGGGATGAAGAAGAGCACCACGAGGATCCCCAGAAGCATGGTGCTAATGGTGGGCCCGCTGCCTTGTCTCCACCCCCTGCAGGCACTGCCGCGACTCCCAGGGCCCCGCAGCAGCAGCCTTGCTTCCCTGCGTGGCCGGGCTGCACCCTCAGGTGCTCACACAACCTCTCTCCTCCTCTCTCTGCAGCACGTGGTACACTGCCAAGTAAAACTAACGGCAATGCTTGAACAGGAAGTTTAATTGTTTGATGATTTTAGTCTTAGGAAGTTACCTCTGCGAAGCTCAGTAATGCTTTAAAAGTGCTGGAAGCCTTCCTTTCAAGAAGGGACTGTCAGCCCTGTATTGCAAGGGGTGGTTATGTTTGGGGCTCTGCAAGGCTGCTCCTGTCAGGGAGGAATGGAATTCCCCAGAGATGCGGTGCTCTTTATTTACCAAGAGTATGTGCACATGTATACTGGTTCCATCGTGATGGGAGATGCAAACACCAGTTTCTAAGTTCCTGGTTGTCAGATCTGGCCCCTCAGGAAGTTGTGTGCTCAGGAACCTTCACCTTTCCTCACTGCTAGGAGCAGAAATCTTCCTCTCTTGGCCTGCCATGTTGCTTCTGCCTGTTTTCCCAGCCCCTGGGAACGCTGACATTTTTGGGCAGTTTTTTGTTCATAGTAATTTCTCTGCATCTGCTTGTTGCCTTGAATGCAGAGCCAATAGTGCAGGAAATAGTGATCTGGAATACCTTCACATTTTGAAAAACATCCCAATTTATGATGAGTGCAACTGTAATCCAGTTAACATCTAAAGTAAAGGCAGCATGCAGGAAGCACATTGCTCAGTCAGTGCTTTCATGGAGGCAGCCTTATGTAAAGGTTTTTCTTGAGCTCATCAAGTAAACACTCTCTCTTCCTTTGCTCTGCAAGCTCAATGTTACCTCCTCCCTTGCAAGAGCACGTTGTGAGAGCCAGGTGCTGGCATTTATAACTGTCAGGAGCTCTGGTTATTAACTGTTTATTTTGTAGTTATACAAAGTAATATAGTAGTAGTTCTACTTGCCAAAGTAGAAATATTTAACCGTATCAATGCCTGTCCCTATCTTTGATTTATTTGAGAGAAAAGGGAAGGCATTTAGCAGGAAGACTTTCAAGAAAATTGGGCAGTTATAGGGAGAGGTGAAGAACCATGTACTATTCTTTCATATCCCTTAGTATCTGAAGCCTTTAGACCCTGTTTTATCAGAAATTGCAAATGCAATTTATTAACAGCCTCAGCTGGTAGATTTATCTGCAGTCTAGAAATTTAAACAATATTCTTTTGTTTCATAATCAGTGTTAGTTCCCTGCAATATTCAAAATTTTGGAATTTCCTCAAATTATTTTAAAAGTACAAAAGAGAAAAAAATTAAGATTCTCTCTTTCTTAGCCCACTTTTGTTGTATCTAGATAAATGTTCTGACACATTTTTTTTTGTCATATAAGTGTACCTTCAGTTACCAATGAAATAGTGTCTGCTTAACTTGCAGTGAGAATCCCTCAAAAAAGGTACAAAATTCAGTACCTTTTTGCTGAATCATGTCACAGAGATGAAAACCCACTGCTGGCTCTGGTACCATCTTCTGGCTCTGGTAACGCAATTTACAAATCTGCATCTTGGCTGTCAGATCCTTTCTGTATTTGGGATATGGACTGGAAATACACAATGAGTGCCTTTTACCCTCATCACAGAATTAGCAGAATATATTGCAGAGAGACAGATAGTGCCATTCATTTCCCTGTCATTGGCAAAGGGACACCGTTCAGGTGGAAACCAGATTATGGAAACAGCTGTGCAGGAAGAGATCCTGCTGTAAGAGTACCATTAACAAAAACCTGAGGGAACCGTGTGCAATCTCTAGGTGAGGTCCCATTTATTCCCTTCCATCACTTATTGCTCCTCATGTGCTTCTCCCATTGGACAGACCATGGCACTAAGTGCAAACTGGGACTGGACTGGTGGAATGGAGGAAAAGAAAGAGGGGCCACTGGGGAATTATCCACTGTGGATCTGGAGACCAAGCTGTGATGGATCATTTCTCTCTGTGTTGATGAATAGGGGTAACAGCATTGCCCTTTTCAGAGAATCTTTTTTTAGTTGTGATTTTAGTTTTGCCTAATCATTTCTTCTTTGATCTCTGGAGTAAGGAAAGGTGCTTTTCTTCCCCCAAATAGCTTTTGGCTCATCTGCACTTCTTGATTTTCCAGGACTTTGAAACCCTTGTGTTCCTGAGGGTATGGCTCCTTTCCTTCTCAAAATTGCATCTCTTCCTCTAATTTAAACAGTTAGTTTCCAATCACTTAGATACTTGGCTTCACCACTTTGCATGTGTGATCTATTCCTTTTGCCAAAATTATCCTGAGGGCAGGGGAAGAAGATATTTTAGCTTTCAGCAAACCATCTTGTACTTAGGACAAACCACATAAAAGCTTATCTAGGAAAAAAAGAATGTGAAAATCCCTGTCGGTATGCCCTCACTTTTAAATTTTCATTATTCTCCCACCTCTCAAAGTATCTCTCCCTCTATATCCTGAGCATTACCCAAGGGTGTTCTGCAGTAAAATTAATTCAGGCAGTATTGACTTCTATTCTTGCCCCATTTTCCATTCATATTTCAGTCTGTTGAGTCTGTCTGTACACTGGCAGACAGGATCTGCTTGCTGTCACAGCAATGGAAATCCAGACTAACACTGTAATTTCAGTAGAACGAGAGCTGTGAGAGCACTGAAAGAGCTAAAAATGCCATTTGGCCATGTTTGGGGAAAAAAAAGTTTCCATCCCATCACAAAAAGGCTGAAATTGCAGTTCAAGAGAAGTAAATTAAAGGTTTGTAAATAGTTTTCCGGGGTACACAAGAATCTAGAGTATGAGTTTGGGCTTTTTACTCATCACTGTATGTAAATAAAACAGCAGTCTAGGTATTTGAGCATAGTTTTTCATGCCTACTGTTAAAAACCGAGCACTGACATGAGCTATGACCTGAGTTTCAGAGAAATCCAACGGGATCCAGTATGGTTTCTGACGGAAAATATCCTTCTGAAAGGGTTTTGAAGGATATTTCTGGATATCTTTAAGAGTACCAGGAAATCCCAAGCAGGCTGCCAGTTTGCCTTTACATTAGAAAATGAGGAGGTAATGACCCGCATATCCTCAGCCAAGTGTTCAGCTGTTAAAGAAGGACATTCCAGATTTGTTATGATTAAACAAATGGATAGTTTAGAAGGCAATTTTAAAATAAATGAAGCCTTCCTTCAGGCACTGGAAGTTGCATAGTACCATAATTGTTCCCAGCACATACTCTTGTTCTCAAGCAAATAAAAATGTATATGCAGACTAGAAGAATAATTGCACTAATATACTATCATTCACTTATTTCTGAAAAGTCCAGTCTGATGGGAGACAGTAGGTCTCTAAAATTCCCTTTTAACTACCATAGACAATTAACTTTAATATCCCTATACTGTCCTGCAGCTACATAGTAAGATTAAATTCAACAGTTGTCTGAGACAATCTTACTCTTGCTTCCCTACCATAAAGAATCATTGCACACTCCTTGAGTAAGTCTAGGTAGCATTCTTTTCTTGTTCTGCATACTTGTATATTGTCAGCTGCTAAAGTAAATGCTTTCTTTCTTACAACTGTAATTCTTAAAGCATCTTGATTCTTCCATTGCTACTCCAAGTAATGACTTGATTTGAGCAGTGCTATGTACCCTTGGTACAGATGGAAGGTTGATTCTTTCACATCTTGCTTATGTTATGTTCGTTCAATTATTTTATCAAAAAAAAAAAAACTAAACAATATTTAAGGTAGCAGTAATTTTAATTGAATCGTTTAGAAAATATATAAATAAGGGATAATTTGGTTTGAATGATAGTGTATAAGTAAGAGATATTGCGGGGTACAGAGGGCAGAGTTCAATGACTTTTGCTACTTCACGTACAAGTTTGTTAAGTGAAAATCACTCTTTATAGGCTATGTGTCGATACTATCTCTTCTTATTTTTGGTTTGTTACTTTTTTGTTTTTGTTTTTGTTACTACTTTTATTATGCATGCGCTACTACTCGGTTTGGTGGTCGCACAAGTCTTTGGGGGTTGTCACTGATGAAGGCCCTGTGGTCTTCTTCGTTGTTTTTTAATTCACTTTTGGGTTACACATGCGCACTAAGCTAGTACAATGTAAGCTAAGACTAACGTATCACTGCATCTACATATCAAGGCAATAAATCTCTTATAATTAGCATTTGTTGGGACTGAACTAGGTTCTTGCTCATTTTTAGTAGCTGTATCTTCAGCTTTTTTCTTGTGGTCTTTGAAAACATTTGCTGGGGGGTTGGAGCTCTTCCTCTCCCTCTCTTCTTTGGCATTACAACTTTTTAACTATTTATTATTCTCAAATATTAATTACTCTATCAATATTGATTACTGTTTTAATTTTTATCAGCACGAATCATACTTATTTATCACACTTATAAGCAAATGTGCTTTAACTAGCTGTAGGGGGATAGAATATAAGAAAATAAAGACAGTGTAGAAAGTAATCTTACCCCTAAGGGGTTGCAGCTGGGCCAATTATCAAAGATTAGGAACCGGCCTGACTTTACCAGGCCACAGCTGTAAGCAATGAGAATAAGAGTGCTATAAAAGAGTGGGGTGGCTGTGTGAGAAGGGAGCTGGAGTTAGTTGGCTGTTTTGTGAAGAAGAAAGAGTCAGTGCTTTGAGGAGCTGTCCATGAGGAACACCAAGAAGGTGTGGAACTTTTGTGATAAGGAGACAACAGTATGGAACCCTTGCAATAAGATGGCAACAACTAGCTGCTGTAGAGGTGCAGAGGTAGAGTGACAGAAAGAGTGTAACAAACTGGCATGTTATTCTTAACTAGAAAGACAAAAAAAAAAAGTGTGTTATTCCCATACAATAGTCTGAGTAGACTTGGCTTCTCTTCTATCTGTGTCTACTATGTCCAGTAAGTTAGCCCAAGGAGCTATGTTGCATTTATCACCTGAAGCTCTTCATAAAGTGATGTATTGTTATCTTCACTTTACACATGGAGAATGAAGTGACAACAAGGGGAAGAGATGTGCTTGAGGATGTGTGCCTTAAGTTAGTGGCAAAGCTGAGGACCTCTACAGGTAGCCCTGGTAAGCTGTGTAACTTGCAAGGTCTGACCACTGTTCTGAAGGCTTTCATTCCATGTTGTCATTTCCCATGCACAGTGATGAACATTCACTATGTTCCAAGTTTACATCCTTCCTTCTGTGAGTCCAGGTACCTTCATATCACAAGTGCAAGCATTATCCCTAGAAGGAAATATCAATATACTCCTTCAGAGGCAGTTTTGGTTTTCTGTTACTTAGAATGTTATAACTGATGTCTGGTACATAGGAACCTTCCAGGGCCAGAACTAAATATGACATGTCGTGGTGGAAAGGGAACTTTCTCTTTTGCAAAGATGTGAAATTTTTGTTTCCAGCCCTCAATATAGCAGTCCTAGTGTGTCACTAGCATAGGACTAAGCACTGCCATCAAACGCATATAAACCTGAAAGAGCTTAAGAGAAGCCTTCCCTATTTGAGAAAAGAAACATTTCCTTGACAGACTGAATATTTTAATGCTACTAGATGAAGCTGTTCATTAGTGCTTGCTGGGCAAGGGACAGGGGTTCACACATGAACATTCCTGGCTCTTATCAGGTTAAAAATCTCATCCAAGTTTCAAAGTGGTAACCATTTATTCTGGCTGTTGGTATTCTTGGTTTGAACTGTTAGAACAAGTCTTAAAGGAGGTTGATTAATGAGTAGCAGAAGAATGGCTCAAAGCTGCATGATTAACTCCTTCTGTCACCTGCCTGTAATCTGACATATGGCTCCTGCTTCATTAGAGGCTGATGTTTAGGTAGGGACACCTGAAATAAGACCCACAGGTGAGTACATATGTATGCTAAATCTTGTGTAATAAAAGCATTTAGAGATTAGGGCTAGAAGAAGGATTTTTGTTGACTGAACTGCTTGGTGCTTTTTCCTCTTGGGTAGAGAAGGTGAAGAACCCTACCTATTACCATGGAAGACACAGCAACAAAGCAGTTATCCAATATAGGAAGGAGTTTGGCATGTCTCATTCTTTCAAAGGGAGGTAATTTACTTCCTTTTCCTTTGTCCTGCTGAAGACAAAAGAGATAATAAGCACTGCAGATATATTACAAGCAATTTTAAATAAGAAGCATCTTCCAAAGAGCTGAAGACCTAGAAATCTTGAGCAGGCAAATTCAAAATTTATCATTGTGCAAAAAGACAGCTTCCAGACCTGACTGTGTATATCTTCTTCAGTGAAGTTACATAGATCTCTAAATACTAGTATAAAGATTTCTGTCTGCCAGGACTGGGTTTTCATATCTGAGGGCAAGGTGGAGTGTCATGGGAGGTCCTGTCTGAAGATTTGTAGAGGGCTGCTGAGGGAAGAAGGCTTTCTGGGGCTGTGTTGAATAGCAGTCCCATGAAACAGGGGCCCAAGCCTAGGAATTAGACATCCAATATGATCTAACTAAACTTGGCTTCTCTGCCATCTGTGCCAGCATTTCCTTTTGGAGGGAAATAATAGACCAAAATTTTTGCTGCCAAAAGCAGGGCATGAATGGTATGGATAATCAGGAATCCAGAGCCCTGGGGTAAAGTGAGAGTGAAATCAAACTGGTGGTGTAGACACTTGAGTCACTTGGCAAATGTTACCTATAGTAAGGGAATGTTGTAGCTGAGGCTTCCAAGGAATTGCCTTTATTTGTAGAGAACAATCTGCATAGCCTGTATTTATGGATGAAGCCTTAGCTAGAGAAAGCATTTTCACCTCCTCTGGGTTCATCAGAACCAGCACAGCCCAGGCTCAGCTCAGTATATTAGGCTTTAAGACTGTCATGTTCAAGCTCATTTTAAAAGCTTTCACTCTTTCACATCCTCATTGTTGTGTTACTTTTTGTCTTGCCCTGCATTTCGCAGTGATTGGTGGTAGTGCTATCAGCACAGTGCATGCATGGTGAAGCACTGTACTTTTACAGTTCTTCCCATTTACACAAACTTGGAAGGAAGCATTACTCATATTTATGAACAATTGAAACTGGAATAGAGCACTCCACACAATGAGAGCCCCTTTGAGGAAGTGTCAAAGGGCTGCCCAGCAACCTCACTCATCCAATGGAATATATTCTTTGAGATTACTTCATTCTGAATATTCCTCGCAGGAAATTATTATTTTGGTAGACATTAGCACACTAACTTGTTGGATAAGCATTTCCAAATTAGTCTTTTCCCTGAAGACAGTGGCTTCTTTATGCCTAGGCAAACCTAGCTGATGTCCAAATTCAACAACTTTCTGCCTGAGAAGTGCCCTATTCTTAGGCTGTGGTGTTGCCAACACCAACCCACAGAGTTATTTTCTGCCAAAATACTATGAGAAACAGACTTTTCATTGTATTTCTGCTGCTTCAAAAAAGTACTGAGTCATAGCACACTGGAAATGTTTGTGCAGGGCTGCATAGGAAAACATCACAAACACCTTAGAAAGAGTTTTAAATATTTCCGTATAGGAACTAAAGACCAGTATTCCTGATTCTTAACTGAAAAGTACTGAAAACAGAGAGAAATCATTTTCAAATCACAGTAGGAAGCATCTGCTTACTCATTTGGAGATGCATGTGAGTTCTGATAAGTGCTTATTAATTTTATAATGGAATTTTTTCTTGGGAAATAAGGCCTGCATTTTTTCAGCATGCCAGCATTCCCTTAAACTATTCCTTTAAACAGGAAATTGAAAACAATTGCTTTGCTGTTTACTAAGACCTTACTGGGTTCAGAGGGTAGGAATTCTTGCTGGCTTGAAGAGGAGGAGAAAAAAAATCATATGATGGTTTATTAAAAGTCACATCCACACAAGAAGCAGAGAAAATATCCATCCTTTATTTCAAAGGTGTCCAGTCTGTCTACTGGTGCAAGCCATAGGGCCCTGTAGGTAGCCACCTGGATGCTGAGGTGTCTCCCCTGATGTCTCTTGAGCCCAAGAGGTGTTGGTCCCCCGGACATGGCAGTGGAGCATCCCTCAGCACAGAGTGGCAGGCGCACGCACAGCCCCGTAATGCAAAGTGCCACCCGCTGTCCTTGGCATGGCCACCAGACAGCACAACTTGCTCTTACAAGCTAAACCTCCCACCAGAGATCATCCCAAACTGCCTGACAACCCAGTACCATGTGCCAGAACAGCCTGGGAAATCTGAGCCCGTAGGCAGCTATTAGGATTGGAAAGCTTCCGCTTCATGTTGCTGCTGCCCTGTATGCATATGAATTCCTCTCTAATAAAAGCAGAATAATCTCATCTCTTCCTATACACAAAGTTTGACCCTGAAGAGGTCCTGCTATGTATTGCTTATTGCAGCTGTTGGATAATCTTTCAGATGATATTAAAATACAATCAAACTCTAATATCTCACTAAGCCTTGGAAGTTATTAAAGGCAATGTAAAACCTCTGGTTTTGCTGATTTCAGGACAGTCTGAGAGTTTATAAGAATTGAAGTATATTTTTGTAGCCAGCTCTATTAAGGTTATGATAAAATTGGAGTTCATGATTAAATTTCTGAGCTTTTAGTTTTATGCCTTGGAAACCTGAAGTTTTCTGTTGTCGTTTTTCTATGGCTTCAGCAGATTATTATTGATGACCCTATTAACCCTAATTCTGAATTCTATTTGCACATGCTTTTTTTAAAAGAAACATTCTCACAAGTCTCCAAAGTGTCCATGTGGTTCATAAAAAGGCAATCATTAATTCAGTCCTCCTTTCATAATTGGAAGTAATTTTGTAAATGCTTTTTACCAAACAAATTATTCTATATAACATTTTGCCTATTCAGCCAAATTTCTCTTAGTATTACTTAAATTTCCATGACTGGTTGCATGTGGGTTTTGTATTATATGTAGTATCCTTGGAGGTCTTTGCAGAGTAACACTGTCTGATAGTAGACAAATTAGAAGCAGCAGAGCTTTTGGAAATAGAAGAAAGTAATACATAACTCTTCTCATAATCCCATCTCACTCTTGGTTTCCAAGGGTCGTGTTTACTTAAACTGTTAGCTTAACAATGTATTTGAGTGTCGTAAACATTTTAAAAACATTTTTTAATACAGATTAGTATTAATAATTATTATCTGTTCAGGAGCTGATTTGCTTTCATCATTATTCTCCTATTTTAAAGGTTTCACATCCTCTGTGAGAAATGATGGCATGTGAATTATGCAAACAGTCACATACCCTTGGGGGCTTAAAAAGTAACTTGGGTATTTTCAGAGACATTGGTCTGCAAACAACTCATCAATTGAAATGTATTTGTATAATCTGTTTGGTGAATATTTATGATTAGTCCTACAAACACAGGAGACAGGACAATGTGATGGTCAAGTCACAAGTAGGAAAAATGTACTAAATTAAACGAATCACTTATTACCATAAACAATTCATCCAGCTCTGAGTCTGGGAGCTTATACAGCTAGTAGAAATAGTTATCTCTTTTTCTGAATGCCTAGAGGGGATTAACTGTGTGAAGACATACCCGTATAAAGAAAGTAAATATCTTTGATTGTAGCAGGGAAACTATTTGAAAGAGCCCAATCTCTAGTACTACTGTAATAATGAGAAGGAGAAACAGGTCAAATAAAGAGCTGAACACTCTATTGGAGTAAAAGAGCAGCCTTCCTTTTCAGTCTTTCCACTTGACTGTTTTGTAAAGAGGTTGCACTGACATCATCACTTTGATATTCTTGGCTCTTGACTTTTCCTTTGATCCCTGGGATAGGTTGTACTAGTTTTCCTTTGTTCATTAGCCTAGAGTAATGCATTGAGTTTAAGCTAATATGAGAGTCCTAGAGCCAACATTGGTTCTGGACAGGCAGAAGCCTACAAAGGTGTGGGGAGCCAGAGCCAGCACAGGAGCTCTTGAATTGTCTCTGCAGCCTGGCTGTAAACAGCGGCAGGAAGTGCGAAGAGCACAGGACGTGCCCATGGCAGGCATGCACAGGCAGCCTGCAGGCAGATGGAGTGCACTGTGCTGCAGCTGTAGCCAGCTGAGGTGGGGAAGCATTGTTTGAGACTGCAGGGTAGATTTCAAAGCAGAAAGAACAAATGCACAGCCATGACCCAGGTTGCCCCCTTGCTAGGAATGCCTGTTTGTTATGGTCCTGTCTGTTGAGGAAGATCAGTGGTCTTGGGCTAAGCAGCTGGGGGAGGGCAAATTATCTGGGGTCTGGATGCCAGTGTGTTGGAGTTCCAGAACACCCCACTCAGCTCTTGCAAACAGCATTGGCCTCTTTTAATCTGTTCAACAGAGAGACCTCTTCTGTTCTTGAGTAGCATTTGAGTTCATTGCATCTTGCTGAGAGTAATATAACTCACATGGATCTAGGGAGTTATGGGCTTTCATAACAAAAACCATAGCTCTAAAGAGCACCCTCCTTGGCCACCATCTGCCTGCGCTGCAGTGTGTTTCTTTGTCCATGCTTTCATCTACAGTGAGTATACTGGAACAGCAGCCCATTTTAACCACACAGCAAAGTCACCTATGTGTATTTCCTTGACCAAAAAACATTCTGGTTTGTATGAATGTGACTGTGTAAATGTCTAAAACACTGTATATTTGCTGCTTTTTAAAAAAGGTCAGCATTTGAACACAATGTGACCAGACTGAAATCCTGGTCCCAGAAAAATCAATAGGATTTTTGCCATGGATTTAATTGGGTCAAGATTTCTTACCCACTTATCATTTGGCCTATTGAATTCTGTTAAACTGGTAAGCCTAGACTGCAGACCATGTGAGGAGACTGTCTTCCCGCATTTTTATAATCTGTTTTCTGGAATATTCAATCATACTCAGAAATGTTCTAAAGCTTTGATGCTTTCCCACCCTCTCCCCCACTTTGTAATAACTAGCTAATCCTGATTCTAGTTCAGTTCTAGGACAGAACATGAAACAAGAAGAGGTATAGGTGTTCTTCAGTTAATGTAAAGATGCAACATTTTACTGTAGGTCTGCCTTCCCTAATGTTTGCAAGTACTCACGTTTTGTGTGAGACATGTTAACTGTAGGATGTGGTATTATTGTGTGGTTACATCACACTTTAGGAAGTGTGCTGGAAGGATGTAGATTAGCTTGTTGATTTGTTACTCGGCTTTGGTTGTTCCGTCAGCATTTCATTGTTCGAGAAAGACATATATGGGCTGAATTTTGATGACTTCAGACATATCATCTTACATGTCATAGATATAGGTACCAGCTGAAAGGCTTGAGATCAGTTTCTAATTCAAGCAGATCAGAATTTGAAAAATATGCAGTTTGGCTCTTGAAACCATAAGGTCTAATGCCTTCTAAATGTGCTCTCTCACCACAGAGCAAATGCACAAGTCTTGTCTGGCTTGTCATCTAAATTTTCAAATCCATTGTTGCTATCAGGTAGCAGATGTGTTTAGATTAAATACAATTTCAGGAAGAGACAGTTGTCCTACCTTGTGGGCAGTTGACATTGATGATTTATGTACTTGGGCAAATGTACTTTAATGGATATAGCTAAAAACCCACAGAGACAATTGTATTTCTCTCAGCAAGACCAAATGTGTCTAAGAGTGACATAGTCAGCTGTCTCTGTAGCCCTTGTGAAAACTCTGATGATATGAGGCTGTTTTCTGTGATGGGGACTAGAAGCACAAGATACTTTTGCAGCTAGAGATGCTGCCATTTTTTTAAAACGTTCACAAAGCACTCTCTGCACCTTGCATCAGATACCATGCACAGATAAGAATGCATGAGAGGCATCCACACTTTAGTGCTGTCTGGCAGAAAATATCTCTACATGCTGAAGAAACAGAAGGCCTAGAGCTCTTCTTGCTATTCAGTTAAAATACTGGCCTTGTGATCAGAATAATAAAAACACAATCGGGAGGATTGTGGAGGAGGTAAGTGCTTCCAGCTTCCATGACCTTCTTTTGGAAATTGAAAGAGAAGGAAGAGAACAAAATAAAGAGTGTAGACCTCCAGAATGCATATTTTAAAATGTTCAGAGATTTGGTTGGGAAGCTCCTGCTCTGGACAGACGTAAGGGAAAGTCTGCTAAGAAAGAAAAGACAGGTATTAAGAAACTAGAGGATTGCTGAGCATGAGTATACCAGTGTGGCACTAGCATATAGGATTGAAACATAACTGCAAGAGCACAAAATGAAGTAACATGAGTAAATTATGTAAAGACTAAGAAGAAACACTTCTGCAGGTACACAAAAGAAATATACAGTAAAGTAAAACCCAGGGAAATGGGTCATTACTGAACAAAAAGGGGAAATGTTACTGAGAAAACCATGTGCTGTTTTCGACTCAGGGGCTTCGGGACCCCGCTGCAGGCAGATAATCAGCACAACAGACACCACAGCAAAGCAGTATGGTCTGCACCTAGAGTAAGGAAAGAAGTGGTTGGAAAGGGCATAAAGAAGCCAAATATATTCAAATGAACTGGTCTAAATGAATTACAGCTTAGAACACTTTGAGAATTACCTGATGTAATTTCAAAACCATTTATGGTTCTCTCAAGAAAGCTGAGGTATCAAGAAGAAAAGAGGGCAAACATAATACTTGTTTTTCTGTCTTTTTAAAGAAAAGTCAGAGCATTAGAGCTCAGCTTATTTCAGTTCCTGAAAAAACACTGGAAAAATTAGTCAAGCCATTATTCATAAGTACTGAAAGGAAAAATTGTGGCTCTCTGAAGAACAAACTGCGTCAAAACATCTGATTTCATCATTGGATGAGGTAATCCTTACCATGCTGACAGGGACAAGCAGTAAATGTCATATATCTTGATTTTCGTAGGCTTCTGGCAGAGCTTTTTGTAAGCAAGAAAGAGAAGCATGGTCAGATGAAAGTATCAAACTGATTGGAAACAAAGCTCAGTAGTTACAGGCAGTTTGCTGTAAAAATAGAGGGATAAACTGAGCTCCTTGGTTCTTAGTTCCATGGGAGTCGGTCTGGCCTGGCACTGTTCATTACTTTCATTAATAACTTAGATGATGAATAGACTCTGCTTTTCAAATCTGCACACATAGCACTGGGTGGGAGGGAACTGCAGGCATATTGGGGGATAGGATTCAAATGGTAAAAACTGGACAAACTGCAGAAACTGGACCTGCACCAAACCAGTAAAGTGCAAGGTTCACCAGCCATGCAGGAGCAGTTTGCAGCACAAGTATATAGTGAGGAACAACAGGTGGTGAGGTAACAGCTCTGTGGTGGGAAAAAATGGTCTGTGAGGATCTGAATCAGCCATGCCTTTAGCTAGAGCAGCAAGGGGTGGTTGGGGCAATGTGCAGACAGAAAGCTGTGCCCAGCTGGAAGGAGATGAGAGAAGTGCAGTAAGATCAGTCAGATGTCTGAAAAGGATTGAGGAGTGTACTCACTCACTGAAGAGGGGACTGAGGGGAGAATAGCAGTCACTGAATGCACAAAAGACTGCTGCAAAGAGGAAGGAAATCGTGTGCCCTCCATGTCTGTCATAGGCAAGGCAAGAACTGATGGGATTGCACTGCAGCAAGCCAGATTTCAGCATTAGGAAAAACTCTCTGAAGGGCAAGAGTACCCCAGCAGAGCAGTGGAGTGACCACAGGTTTCCATCTCTAGTGCTGGAGTCTTTTAGCTGGTTAGTCATCCCTCCAGTGTGATTTAGATGTTGAACAAATCCTGTTTTGGATCACAATGCCCTTACACACCTTTTTCTATTGACATTGAAAAGTGTGTAACCCATCACAGTGAGCCAGTATAGCCATTGTAAAGCTTCCTGAATCTTTTGTAGGTTTAAGTCTGTTCATTTTATTACAAGATCTTAAATGTAGGGAGAATATTTGCACACAGCATCCTGCCACACATGGAACAAATGACCTGGTTTTCTTTGAAATACTTCACATAAAAAGAGATTCCTTGATTGACTCTTAAAATTAAAACAGTACACCTCACATGTAGTTTTGAGCATTATGCAGTTGTTCACTAGCTTGTTGAACCCATTACATTTTTCATAAGGACTGCTCTCAGTTTTGGAATTTTTAATTCAAGAACAATCTTTCTAGGGAAGAAATATGCAGTCAGGTGGAGGGTGGCAAGTTACTACATATTGATTATAGATCTAATGGCAAGCTGTAGACATCAAAAGGGCAAACTCACTAGCCAAACATTGCTTGTTCACAAGCACTCATGGCTCATGCATCTGGAAGTTTCTTTTATGGGAAAAGATTTATTTGAAGATTTCTAGTACTCCTGGGCTTCCATTCCATAAAATCCAGCAAAACAGCTGTTGTTGTGGTATTTTTCTGTTATTCCTGCTTGCAGCCTCAGCTGAGACTGGGATGTGTACATAATAGCACAAGAATGGGAGCACGCAGATGCAAGGCATCTGACACTGCCACATTCAGCCAAGTCACCCCAGAGGAGAGGCTGGCCAGTGGCCTCACTGTCCCTGTGTCATCACAGGGTGTTCCTTATGTACTGAACTCTTTTCCTGGAAAGGGAGGCACTACTTGAAGCAATATAAGTCTTACTATAAGTAGTGTTTATTCAGAAAAGAAAATACCCATCCCAACCGAAGAGACAGTCTTAAACTCTCACATAACCTGTGATAGGAAGTTTTGAGAAAAGAAAGAAGACCCAGACAACTACAGCTATTTATGATTTAGTGACCTAGCAGGGTTCACTCTGCTTCTTTCTGCCCCCAGTGGTTTCCTAAATCAATTCCTGAAATTTTGCCCACTCTACAGAATTAGAATCTTTAGTTTACAGTTCTGTGGTCCCTGCTTCTCTTGCAGCTTGTACTATCTCTCAGGAGGACCTGCCCTTCTCCAAAATCATGGGCTTGGAAACCTTCTGAGAGGTTCTCTGGGATTATGCCCATGACTGTGATCACATGATACACAAGGCAGTGCAGCTCTCATCTGCATCCTGTTCTTCTTCATGCATAGGGAGCATCTCTCTCTCCAGTCTCCTCCATTCACCTCTTTGTTTCCTTATTCCCTTCTGCTTTTCTTCACTGTACAGGATTGCACACCACAGGACACTTTTTTCCACTGCCCTGCCTTGCTTGCTTTGTGGATGTTTATGTTTTTTGCCTCATACCCTTTTCTCTAGACTTTGTAGAGGCCCTTAGAAAATGGATGCATCTCTACCAGTTTCTGTGGTTTCTTTTGCAAAGGACAGTCTGTCCCCAAGTCCAGCCAGATCTTTGCAGACATTTATTCAAGCTGCCAAAATCCTTGAGGTTTGCCCATTTAGTTTCTAGCCAGTGTGCTGGAGTTGTTTGCAAAATGCCATGGTAACAGTAGAAAACACTGCTGTGTCATCTCATGGTAACGAACAGTCTGAGGAGCTGAGTCTGACAGTCTCAGTGGTCTTCTTCTCTTTCTTTTTGTCCATTTCTCATAACCCTTTGAGTAAGGATGTTTCTGTGTCAAGAACTGGCCAGTCCAGACAAACACATTCTGTTCAGGTCAACTAGACATGATTGCAATACAAGTAATAGGACATGTCAAGATGAAGGTAGGTAGCAGATGTATCATAGCAATTCTACAACTTCTGGCAGCTACATGGAAACAATATTGCCCAATGGGAAAGTAGAGGAAGCTTTTTCTGGGTGACCAATGAGATAGAATTGATTGTTAAATCTGCATGGCTTAAATAAAATACTATTCACTGGTTTTTATCTGCAAAGTTAATTAACCAAATGTCTTTTAAAAGAATAGGATTGTGCTACTAAGGTGAAAAACTAAAATCCCCCAGGAAATTATCTCTGTTCTTTGTGTATTTTTGGTGCTGCACCAAAGAACAGCAGTAATTTTATCAGAGGAATGAATGCTTGTCAGAGTGCAGCAGAGATCCTCAAGGTACTGTTTTCTTCTAGTTCTGAATCAGATACAGCTTGACCTTTTCTCACTACTCGATGTTACCTCTGAGTTGAAAATACTGATGTGTTCTGCTACAATATAATCATTCTCTTGGTGCAAGTGCAGACCCATGAATCAGAAGAGTCCCTTTGGGTTTTTAACATTGTAGTGGTTTGAGTCACAGCACCACAACATGCACGGACATACCCTCTAATGCTGTGAACACAGACCATTCTTACTATGCCTTTTAGTCTCTTCCTTATTGTTACTTCAGGTTTGTTTCATTGTAGTGCATTTTGAAGACACAGAATTTTATCTATAAGACAGAGACAAATACAGCTGTTTAGAAAATCTTCCCTGTACTCTTCTTTTCCTAATTAAAAGCAAATAACTTATGGCAAAGCTTGTTTGAGGTTTGCAATGAGTTTTGTATAAAGGTTCAACTTCATTTTTTTTTAATCTGGGCAGATNGGAGGGTGGCAAGTTACTACATATTGATTATAGATCTAATGGCAAGCTGTAGACATCAAAAGGGCAAACTCACTAGCCAAACATTGCTTGTTCACAAGCACTCATGGCTCATGCATCTGGAAGTTTCTTTTATGGGAAAAGATTTATTTGAAGATTTCCAGTACTCCTGGGCTTCCATTCCATAAAATCCAGCAAAACAGCTGTTGTTGTGGTATTTTTCTGTT
>WBNQ01040578.1:0-15022 GCA_013401375.1 Spizella passerina | reverse complement strand
CACTCCCCCCCCCCAAAAAAAAACCACAGAAAAAAATAGGCCACAAAAAATATATAAAACCACCAAGAAAAGCCCTTTTGTACAAGTAAGCTTTCTAATTTATTCTTCCAATCTGGAGTGATGGTCAATCACTGGCCCTTCTTTCTTGTAGGAGGGAAAGAAATAAGTTTTGTCTTGTGAAGTAATGTCCCATTTTCAACATACTGCATGGAAAATGCATGCTCAGAGACATATCAATAAACATATAAAGGATTTTAAAGCACTTATTTGTCGCACACTATCTGAAATGAATGTAACTCAGTCAAGACAATTATTTTTCCTCTGTGATTCTACATTAAAAACTGCAGGCCAAGGCTGCAAGCAACCAGGTCTGTTGGAAGGTGTCTGAAGGAAGCCCCCCAATGGCAGGGGGGCTGGAACAAGATTATCCTAAAGTCACTTCAAGCCAAAACCATTCTATGATTCTCTGTAAAATGAACTTATGCTTATTATCAACAAAATTGGAGCAGCTCCCTCACTGCCTTGGACGGATAAACGTTAGTTTGTCCTACTTGGGATTAGGAACAAGGATCTATAACAAGGATTAGGATCTATACTTACAAATGTGGTTTGTTTTCTTGCTCTCTAATTCTTAATTTTTAGTTTGTTTTTTTTTTAAGAAAAGTAAGCCCCTGAAAACAACCATGTGCTTTTTAGTGGCATGAAACAAGGTTCTGTGACCATGTATTAGGTGTTCCATCCTGAGAGGTGCAGATGCTGACAAGAAAAGGTTTCTGATCAATATGAGGGGCAGTGACACCAGCAGGTTCACGTCCTTTCTGACTCTCTCTTGAATTTCTTGGGGTTTCTAAATGAGACAATAATTCTTGTGTTTAAAATGAGGAAATCATTTAGACTTGGTCAAACCAAAGGTGGTCAAAATCCTTTTTCAAGAATATTGAGTCACACATCCATTAGCAAGCTGGAATACATTGATTTTTCAGGTCTTCTTTTCTAGAAGTCTCTGAGGATGTTTTTATCTTTTGTGTCTCTCTGATGTAAATGAATGGAAAGTTCTCTGCATCCCATGTAATACAATGGTTTGGTGGTTTTGAGTGCTACAGGAGGGCAAAACTCTTTATTGATCTCTAAAGTACCAAGGAATCAACTCTGTTGGTTCATAAATCTAAGAAAATACATGAGCTAAGCATACTTGTCATTGGACTGCATGCACATACCTGGTACAAGTGCCTAAAACTGCTAAAATGTCTGGAGTCTATAACAGAGGAAAAGATGGTTACAGAAATTCACTTTGCAATTTATTATCGGAATTATGCTCCTGTGTGGCTGTAACCTGTGGAAGGTCCTGTGTCAAAAATGATAAATGGTCAAAATGCTGGTAGCAATTTATGTTTGCAATTGAATTTCTGCTCAGCTAAACCTCCACTTAGAGCATATACTTCTTGGTAGAAAACATTAAAATAAAAGACAATTTTTTGTTTTCTGGTAGAGAAAGGAACAGCTTGTGGTACCTTTAAAGAGCCCATTGCAGTAAAGCCAAGAAAGAAAAAAACCAAAACAAAACCCCAGAACAGATTGCTCAGCCTGTGGCTGGACTGGTACAAGCAATCTGTGCAAGATTTCTCCAGAGGAAAGATCTTGAGGCTTCTGCTGCTGAGAAACATAGCAGAGAGTGGTGAACTGAAAATTGTTGAAAAAGCAGAACCTTTACTAAAGACAAAAAACAACTCCAAAGAGTTCTGCTGTGCCTGCAATTCTGCTGTTCAGCCTGCACCCCTTTCTTCAGTGTTTTTCTGTTCTAAAGGAGTATTCTGCTGGGCTGGAAGTGCAGTCTGCAAACATTTCACTCCTGGGCTGTTATAGGGACAACCTGCTCCTATAATTTAATCCTTTCTTTTAACTTCTAGACTACCACAAAATTCCCCTATTTATGAAAACTGCATGGTTCCCTTGGTTCATCTTGCAGTGCACTGTTGATTCCAGATGGAAATTTGATGCCAGTCAATCCTACAATACCTTCCTGTTGTCTTGCATGTTTATGCATGGTGTTTACTTTCATAACACTGTCAGTATTCACTTGATCCCTTGCTCAGAAGTGACGAATTTCCTTTCCTAGGGGAGATGCACCTGGAATAAAAATAATGATTTGCATGAATTGTGTCTTTGCTGAAGATGGAATTTGGAATTCATCTGGGATTTGTTGCAAAGAGCAGGGCAAATGGCAACTGGGTGATGAAGGAGTAATATCTGAGTATGGCAGAGCCACATCCCCTTTGCTGTCAGAGCTGAGAGTTGTGGGGATAATCCACCCAAGGCAGTCAACTCAGAGGGAAGCAGGATGGGGTAGCCTGGATAAAGTGAAACCTGGATCAGCACAGAGATGGAGCACAGTCGGTTTAAAACAGGGGCAGAATATTCCTGCAGGCACAAGGGATGACTGAGCAGGAAGGGGGACCATGGCTGAACACAGTGCTTGGTGTTGTAAACACCACAGAGCTGGACTGTGGCTACTGGTGGGGGAGGAAGATGAGGGCTTGTTTCATCCTCAGCCTAGAAAACCCACTTCCTGAGTATCAGGTGCTGTAGGGTCGTTTTCTCTGTTGGTTTCACCCTCCCCTCCTGTTAGCTGGTTGTTTAAAACTGGTTTCTCAAAGCTCTTCTCCAGGATAGCAGAAAATACTCCAAAACTCAAAAAAAAAAATCCAAAAAAAAGATACTCCAAAACAAGTGGTTGATTCATCTTTGTAGTCTGCTTGTTGACACAGAGTGTTTCTGTTCCACCATAACATATGCCAGACAGGATATTTTGTTCTAAACACATCCTGCAAAGCAGTTTTTTGTTGGTTTGGGTTTTTTAATATGATGTTCCCCCCCCCCCCCTCCTACCTCTGAGCTAAACAAGATATTTGGATTCTTTGGCAAATGAATCAAACAACACCTTCTTCTCATGCCATTAAAAACATATTTGTGAATTTGCCACTCAGTCTTGTGAAAGTCAAGCAAGGTGCATGGCTTGTGAGTGTGCACAAGGTGTATCACCTGCTGGCAGCTTTATCCTGGAGTGCTTTAAAGCTCTCTGAGTCATGGTTGTTCACCCTGCTCTCGTTCTGTTTGAAGAAAATATCACTTTTATTTCAAATTCAAGTGCCTGCAGATTAAATACTGTGAGCTTTTGAAGACTTCTATAGGGATCTGTGCCATCTGCAGTGGATGCTGTCAAAGGCAGCCAATGAGCAATGACAGCAATGTCATCTTATGTCTAATTGCCTGAAATACATTACTCTCCTCTCACACTCTTTGTGCATCTTTATGGTTGAAACACATAACACTTAATGCATTGAGGGGGTTTATTTCAGAAAGCTATTTCTTCTATCAATATCAAGTATTATAATTCTTTCTATTTAGAAAGCTGCACCTTTGCTGTCAGCCCAATTAGTTCTCTAAGGCTGTCTGAAAGAGAGAGGTAGAAGTGGTTTTCCACTGTTATGGGGTTGGGTCTGTTATTCAGAAACCTGTTTAAAGCATATATGGAAGTGAGGGTGAACTTTCTTACCCAAACATGAGGTTTTTCAATCCTTGTCTCAGCACTTAAGCAGTCACATTTCCCAAAATATTTCCCTCTGTCTCCTTCACTTGTCACTGCAGCCTAAATTGCCAACCCTTAGCCTGTAATGAGTGGCTGCTGCTGTTTCTCTAGATCTTCACTAGATCTCATGTTCATGTATTGGAGGCTGGAAGATTTTTTAAATAAACCTTTTTTTTTTTTAATTGGCTAGACATGAAACTGAAACTCTGCTCCAAACATGATCTCACATTTTGGTTCCATATATCTGTTTTTTTATTTTGGATTTCCCAAATTCAATTATGGCCTCTTCTCATCTGTTTGGGATGCTACTGTAAGGGCCATATCCTTCTCTTTTGCACTGGGCATTTTACTCCTTTTGTTTTAATTTTGGTTTTTTCAGTGCCTTTTTCTAGCACAACAGATGGATGTGTTCACTTCCGTGGCTTTTTTTCCTGATGATTCCACACTGTGAATTCACCTCCTCAGCTAGGCCAGCCTCTCAGTTATATTCTTAGATAAGATCTTTTGTAGACCCTGTGAATTATTCCCCTTGTTCTCCACGAATACTTTTGTTAAAATTTGTTAAATCCTTGAAGTCCTTCCTTAAAATATCCTTTGGCATAATAATTGTGAAGTAGTTGACATCTCTCTTCATCCATCTGTTGTCTCATAATGAGGCAGTAAAATTCAGGGCTATTTTTTTTCTTTGTTCACACACTATTTCTTAAGTGAGCCTTGCTGTTCCAGTGACCTCTGACAAACTGCAGCAGAAGCTGTTGTCAGGGCCAGACAGGCTGTTGGGAACTGAAGGGTTTTCTCCCTGTGCATTCTTATCACAGTGCTTGCCCTCAGCATCCCTTTTGTGTAACCTATTTTTAGGTGACATCAGGGGGATGCTCCCAGATGGTGAGGAGACACTGTTTCCTTATGCTTTGCTGAAGTGTGCTGTGTGTAACACCCCCAGCAATCCAGAAAATCCACCTTGCAGATAACCAGCTGTTCTTCATCCTGCTGCTGGAAGGATTAAATCTCATCATTAACTACATGAGGCACAGTCCTGTCTGCTTTCTGCATTGCAGTGTAAGTCCTCGGAGAGGAGAGCAGGAAGTAGTGTGTGTTTGGTGGAGATTCATCATTGTGTAAACAAAAAACCCAATTTTTAGGTTTATTTAGCAACAATTGTGCCCTTTTAATGCTAAGCAGGCATTTAGCAGTTGCAGGTGACAATGAAATCAAGATGTTTACAGAGCAGTGGTGATCCTCTCAGATTCAGAAAACTGCATGGCATCAGAACTAGTGACATCTTTCTCTAAAGTGTGACAACAGTGCCATCCATTTGTACAGTGTGATCAAGGACCTTTTGCTAGCAAGTGCTATGTCTGCATATTTTCATTAATTCCCTAATAACAGCACACATTCCAGGGAATTTTGCATGAGAAATACATTTCCTCTGGGGCATCCTGAGGAAATCAGATTTATTCTGTAGGTCTGGGACAGCCAGGCTGGACATGCCCTGGTGTCCAGACCGTGTCCCTCAGTGGCACAGAGCATGCAGGCAGTGGATCCTGCAGCGCTGCTGCAAAGAAATCATCATGAATTTTAAGTGAACTGAAACTAATTCATTAGGACCTATTTCTGCAGCTTATTCTGGCGCAGTCCTTACAAGAAAAGAAATCAAGTCTTAGACTAGAGTTTAAAATAAATGAACTGTGGTTGCATCATTCATGGTGTTTATGCTTTGTTATCCCAAGGTGACATTTCCCACAGGCACGACACAGTGGCCAATTAGGTGCAAAGCAACAGCATCAACACAGAGTAAAAGCATTCCTAATTCCCTTTTTCCCTCACTTTCCTCTAGTCATAGATCCTTTACGTGTATAACTGCGCCAAATTTTTCCTTCTTCTCCCTCTCCTGTTGTGGTTTCTTCTTCCTCCATCATCTTTCATGCTGGCAGCCCACTGCATACAGGCTGAAGAGCTCTTGGAAATTATTTCTGGATTTCTTGTCCCTGGGAACCTGCCTCATTCCATAAAGAGCCATTCGATCAGGCAGAGGGTGTGTTACTAGAAGGGAAACCATCATCTGTATTATCAGGATAAAGGGAGAATTCTTCTCTTGGCTAAGCTTTGAAAAGCCAGGCTGAACTCTGATTCCTTTGAAAACAGGGCGTCTTCCATCTTTATCCACTGACTTTAGCAGCATACACTCAGCAATGCACTTTTTGCTCCGCTGTTTCTCCTCATTATCAGATTTATGTAGCTGCTGGGTATGTATTATTTTCTAAGGCTGAGAAGACTAATATCATCAGCCATAATTCTGTGGGTTTCTCCTGAAGCCATTACCATAATTAAGATAATGACATTTAAAGCGAGTGTTTATTTCATACTACTTTGTATGGCAAAATATAATTAGATGTTTGGCTGGATATGTGTGTGGTTGAAAGGGATTTTTTAGAGGCTGAATAAAGTCTGAATAAAGCAGTAGTTTAACTCAGAGTGAATCTGGAACTTAGAGCAAGTATGCAATGAGCACACCATGAAATCTGCTAATAGAGACTGAGATATTTCTGAATTCTCCTCCACTTCAGGAGTTCTTTGTCCAGAGTGACAACTGTACCTTTAGATTTACAAAATTTCCTCAGGTCTTGTGCTAACTGTACCAAGTTAATCTTGTAAATATTTATCTGCCTTGCATTTGAAGCAAAGTAAAGAACAGTTTCTTAGCACGCTCTGCAGTGCAATGTGGGCTTTTCCTGCCCTGTAGGAACTTGTTTATGTTGCCCACACACACACACTTGAAGCCTGAGATCCTGAGCAGAGAAGCAGATTGCAAGTGAAGAATTTAGTTGGCTACCATGTGGCTCTAATCCTTCTTTTTTTTGCTTGAAACAGCAAGTTTTGCAGATATTGATATGGCTAAAGGTGTGTGAAAAATAAGTTGATTTCATGCTTCACAATGACATTTTAGGCATCACTTGATGCCATTTGTCTTTTTTCTTTCAGACAGAAGTTCTCTATTTTTGGAATGTTAGTGAAGGGTAAGACATCACCTGACTAGATGAAGTGCACATTTTGTGTATCCCACTTGGCTTTAAAAAAAAACCAAAATCAACAGAGGGAATGGAGAAAAGGATGCCTTATCTACTAAGTAACTCAGAGTAATATGAGGGGCAGAGAGCATGAGAAGAGGAAAAAATATTTAAGCTTAAGTATGTCAATTTTTTAAAAAACAAATTGAGTGCTGATTTAGTTATTTAAGTGAATGTTTGTTGCGCACGGCACTAATGCTTCCAGTTCAGTATTAGGTAAAATGTTTAATCCTGTAATCACAGGATGGTTTGGTTGGAAGGACCTTAAAGGTCATCTCGTTCCAAGCCCCTGCCATGCTTACAGACACCTTCAACTGCACCAGGTTGTTCTTTGAACCCCATCCAACCTGCTCTTGAACCCTTGAACAGTAGTTTAAACTCTTATATCCTTGAGGAAACCATTTCTTTGTTGGGTCACTCCCAGGAACTCTCATGCTAAGAAATGCTTTCGCAGCCAGGTCTTGGAGAAGGTCTGTCCTTTCCAAACATTGTAGCACACACTGCACCTGTCATCCATTTCACCTTTCCTGATATCTCCCTTGTGAATACTTCTTACCAGCATGAAAAATTATTTTTCTATTTTCTGTTAGTCAATGATCCCTGAAAATATTTATCCTTCCCACTATTAGCATAGTGTAGTGGACAACATTCATTTCAATGGAATAAGTCTGAAAGTCAATTTTTGAAACAGCATCACTCTCAGAGTTTCTAATGAAAGCCTTCTTCTATCATATTGGCTATACCATTTTTCTGTATCTTTGGAACTTTCTTTGCACCTCTTAGTCTAGTTTATTTAGGCTTTACTGCCTGGTTTACCTAGGTGTCAGAGACTGAAAAAGCCAGGAGTGTCTCTCTTTCTATATCTTTCCTGTCTTTCTGTTTTTCTCCCCTTCTAAATCTCTTCTCATGGAGCATAACATTGAATGAGTTATAAGGCTTTCTGTGTTCAGTGGGCTAAGTCTGTGCTGTGATAAGTGATGTTATGTATTTCCTCTTTTTCCAATGTTCCTTAATTTTCTAGTTTGTCAGTAAACTTTTGTGTATTTTTACCTCTTGAAAATAGGTAATAGAAATTTTCTCCTTTGCGCCTACCCAGAGCAAAAGAACCTTGGCTTAGCCCTAGGTTTAAGTTACTTCATTCTTTTTTATAAATCCCACCATAAAAGCTCCTCACCTCACCAGTCACCTTTTGTGCATGAAATTATCTAATTTCTAGCTGGGGTGAGCATCTGAAAGGGAGACTGTGCACACACTGTAGATAGAGACACAGGAGCTGGCAGTGAGGTCTGGAAAAGTCTGATGGTATATTTTCAAAGGAGGCTGGTCATTTAAAGTATATTCTGTTTTATTCTCAGCTTGGTTTAGTCTTAAATCTTTCTGTGCTTTTAATTTGTCTTCAGTTCAAGGCCTGCCCTTATACTGAAATCTTATTCCAGTTGAATTTTATACGAAATTTTGCTGGTTTCAGCAAAACCAGTTTTATTTCCTGTATTTAGCTGTACTTTAAAGCATGGTGCCAAATTTGGGAAAATACAGGAAAATTTAAAATTAAGTGAAAACTAGGCCATTTATATGATTTATCTCAATACATGCCTCCCACCTGAATACAGTTATACAATTAAAATTATAAATTTGGGTACAATTATTTTTTTTTTAAATTAGACATATGAAGATGCTTATCTTAAACATCTGTTTCCAGTATTACATTTTGCTGTAATTGAGGTTTTCCTTCAACTGAAGTCCAACATGAAGTTCCATTAGAAAGCTGAGAAGGAGTCCATAAAGGACTGTACAGTTTTGTAGCAGGGCATGTTGAGCTCTAACATGTGTGTGTGTGAATGAGGTTCTTCTTCAGTGGCCAAGGATGAGGGCACTGCTGTTATCACCTCATGGAGCAAATGTCCTTTAGCTCTGTTGATAAACAGACAAATGTTTTGGAGATAGAGTCCAGTTCTGGTGACTACATTAGTGATTGCATTTGAGTATGAGCTTTGTCTCAGTTGTACATTTCTTCAAAAATAAATGCTGCCATCACTATTTCTACCATTCCAAATAAGCTGGAAGGCTAGAAAAGTATTTTAAAGAAAAAAAAATCAAGAGTGCTATAACATTCTATAAAATCTTTGTTAAATATTTTACCAGATTCATTAGCTTTTGCCAGTCTGTTTTGTGATACTTAAAATCATCAAGCATCAGAACTTGTACCCATTTTTTACACTATTTGTATTCAGAGTTACCAAAAACTGACATTAATTTTTTCTGGGCCCTTTACATCTCATGAGGAATGTGCAGGTTACTGGAACAGGTTATATAAGTATTTTAGATTCCTTTATAAAAGGAATGGTCTTTGTACTGTAAAAGAGAGAGAGTTGCAGCTGTCATGCTACCTGCTCTGTATATAAAGATATTTTAAACATTGCACACCAGGATATATGTTTACCTGAGATTTCTCTGAGAATCATTCTTGACTGTGGTATTGGACAGGTTTAAGTGGAGAAATTACTTTGAAGTATCAGGTATCTAAGCTTGAAATGGCTCTTTTTTTGTGGAAAGAGCTGTCTAGGAATTTTAGTGCTGGTGGTGTTTTTGAAAATATGTCAAATTCAGTAGACCCCAATAGCAGCAAATTATTTTTCAGTCTGTGTCTTTTAGAGTTCTGTTACTCTCCCTTTCCACCACTTTCCTCCTTTGATTTACAGACTTTGTGTGTAAGATTCAGTACATTTAGGCAGATGTAAGCAGCTGGAAGCAATAGAGTTAGAGCCCTTTGAAAGGCTGAATTTTCACAAGTGGTTTGGGCTTTAGATGCTGGGAGTCATTATGTGGTGCTTCAGAATAACATTTAGAGAATTTGCTCTCATGGCAGAGATTTGAAAGACTTTATTCATGGGTTGTATTTCACTTCTAAAAAGTTGAATAAAACTGCATTGCATTATATTTTTAAATGAAGAAATCTGATTGAGCCATGCAGACACATTTTAGAAGAATATATATTCTAATGGTACAAATCACTACTTTTATTCCATGTATTCATAAAACACATGCTCCCAGAAGCTTTGGAGAGAACCTTTTTTCTTGCCAACCATATATAGTATAGTGAATGTTTCCTTTAAACTCAAGCCAGCATGCCATGTAAACATGATGAAGTTAGCTACAGCAGTTTTGTGGGGCAGCAAGGATCTGTGGTCTTACATTGTGCTTTTTTTTTCTTCATTGCTGTGTTTCTTTCACAACTATTCTTTCTATCTTTGGGGGCTGATTTCATTAGCTCTTATACAAGTTTCCCCTGTTTTATCCATACCTCTCTGTGATTTTATGTCCTCCACTAATTTAATGTTTTCTTTCAATAAGTTTTTTGAGATACTGACAACGTTTTGAGGGGTACCTAATTATAAGCCACACAGGGCATTATTTGCTCATATTGTCTCCTCTTGTTCATGACATTTCCAATGGAGTGCTCCTTTCCTCACTAGTAACATAGGGAATGAAGCCACCATAATGCAGAGTTGCAGTCCCAGATTGTTTCAGTGGATGTCTGTTTGCTGTAATTGCCATTCCTGCAACAAATAGATGTGGGCACCATGGGTTCTACTTCCCTCAGCTGTTTCACTTGCTACTTTAGTAGCAGTGTAAATTTTCCCTCATCTGTCCATTCGTGCTCATCCAGAGGTTTGTAGGAGAGGAGTGCCATAGCAATTATTCATGGTCTTTTGATAGTGTTTATGCACTGTCACTTTCAAACAGAAAACATGGATGTGTGTGACCTATAAAGGCACATCAGAGCATGTGCTGCATCCCTGATTTCTGCAGAGCCCAGGTAGCACAGAACTGATACCTTCATCCATCAAGCTTTCATTTCTATACATCTTGACATTCTTCTAACTAAACAAAAAGGCTTGAGAGGGACTTCTTTCAAGGGCAGGAGGGAATGGCTGAACTAGGGAAGGTTTAAGTTGGGTGTTAGCAGGAAATTCTTTCCTGTAAGGGTGGTGAGGCACTGGCACAGGTTGTCCAGAGAAGCTGTGGCTGCCCCATCCCTGGAAGTGTTCCAGGCCAGGTTGGATGGGGCTCTGAGCAACCTGGTCTGGTGGAAGGTGTCCCTGCCCATGGCAGAGGGCTTGGAACTACCTGAGTTTTAAGGTCCCTTCTAACTCAAGCCATGCCATGATATAAAAAACCATTGAAATAGTTTCAGGTACTTCTCTTTTCAGAATCAAACAGAAATTACAGTTTTGGCCTTCTTTAGAATGAGGGTAATCAGAACATCGCATTTTGTAGGAATATGATCATGCAGAGTAACATTCTCAGGGAGCTGGAACCTGGCAGGTCGTCTGTGCTGAATTGACAGAACTAACAGCAAAATTCTACAGCAGGCAGAACTGAAAAGACTGGGATAAGGCTGTATGAGATACAGTGAAGCCCAGAATTCTTCAAAAGAAATGGTGAAATATCATAAGATTAACTTGTAGTAACTATATGCGTGGTCTTAGTGGACCTGTAGCTGTGTAGATGTTCATTTTTGTAATTCTAGTGTTCAGTAACATTTTTTTCCTTTCTTCCTTAAAAAATGTAAGATATCCAGGCAGACTTTACTGTCTAGCTTAATTTCAATCTGTTTTGAACTATTTTTTCTCCCTTTTTAAAAGCACCAGGCTTTGAGTGTCTCTGAAAAGGCAATTTTAGAAAGATGATAATTTCACTCTGCTTTTGTTAAGGAATAAAACATAGTTACTCAAATTCTGTTATTAGAATGTCTATTGCATGGAGGTGATTTGAAACACATCTTTAGCAGAAGTTGCATTTTGGTGATACATTTACATGAGGTTTCAAAATAATATCAAGATAAATCTTTTATTTCTCTATATGGACTGGTTACTCTCTGGGGTAATTTCTAGCAGATTTTGGTGATTATTTATATGGTTGATATATTCTACCTTGGGAAATGAAAAATGTGAAGTAAAAGTTGGAATGAGCAGCTAATTTGGTCCCATTTCCTGCAGACAGAAAATGTCTTTTGCCTTTTGTTTGTATTGAAGTTGGTGCAGTCTGGAAGAAAATAATGCACTGGTTTTGCATTGCAGTTCTTTAAAATTATTACCCTTAGCTTCTATTCTATTCAACTGTACTATCCCAGATTAAAAGAAATTGAGGTCAAAAGGCCCCTAAATAACCATCTGGTCAGTAACAATACAGGAAACTGATAGTATTGGTATTTTCTACAAAATATCAGGTGCCAGCTGTCACTTGATGTTTCCCTACTCTACTTCCACAAAAAATTAATCAGGACTGTTTTAATTTTCATATTATTTTAAATTTTGCATTTGGATCATGAAGGGAGAAGGACATTTTTCTTTTTAAAGAGGAAAAAGAGGAAAAGAAAATAACATTATCTATATCTTCATCTGTTTTCAACTCTGTGCTTTCACTCTAGAAAATNATGTTTGTTCTCTTTGATACATATGTAAATCAGAATTCAGAAATGGATAAATAAAATATTTCTAATATCAAGGTTAATGATGGAACAGCTTGTAGCCAAATTGAGCTGATATTGCTTACTTCAAGGTTATCTTAAATCTCCCTGGGCAGGGGAAGACAAAGAGCCCACCCAAACTTCAAATACTGTCAGTTCTGATGTTCAGTCCCAGCAGACATTTCCTTACACAACTGGATGGGCTCATTAGAAATTAAGCTCAACTGCTGCCAGTCAGGATGTGCTGATTTGCACAGGCAGCTTTATTGTGTAGCATCCTAACAGACTGTGGTAGGATTGCTGTGGCACGAGGAAACAAATCTTTGGGTCAGCTGATTCCAGTCAGGTGACCAAAAGTTTGACATCTGTAGCTGATGATGTGTTCATAAAATTTTCTGCAAACATCTTCATGTGATATTTTCACTATCTTTAACTTTGGGGCAGAACATAATTTTTTGGCTGATAATTGGATATTTAGGTAGATTTCAATCTTCCAACTTACCAGAGAAAATGTGCTTGACAAGTCATGAAATGGAACTTTTATAAGTACTGCTTACCAAGAGGAGAACAGCACAGCAAGCAATTCCTTGAAATTGAAATGCATCATGGCTAGTTCAAGTTTCTCCAAGTTACCTAAATCTCTTCATCCTGTGTCTTTGAAAATAACTAATGATATAGCTTGTAAGGCTGAGAGACAGTAAATTGGCTCAATTTGAAAAAAATATACATTTCTTCAATGAGTGTCACTGTATTCAATATCTTTAGGGATACAGGTGCATTAGCCATTAGAGGAACACTGCATTTCTCAGCAGTAGGAAACCACCGTGGTGTCATCCCACTTNAAAGAGGAAAAAGAGGAAAAGAAAATAACATTATCTATATCTTCATCTGTTTTCAACTCTGTGCTTTCACTCTAGAAAATATATTAGTTTTGTTTTCTGCATTCCCAGTTTTTAAGTGCATTTGCAAGTCACAAAAGGTCTTGCTGACAATGAAATTCTGTGCCAGGTGTCATTTCTCTTTAGTGCTTCATATTACCATGTTGAAAGAAAAATAAAGCCCAAGTTGCTCAAGTAACAGATGTCTCTACCCATACCCACAGTCCCTTTACCAGTGTTGCTTTAGACATTTTTCTCTTCCAAGGGCCAGTCAGTCTAAATTTTCTGTGACTCCAAATTCTTAGCACCAGAAAGCAAATGTTCATAACAAACAGAGCTTTTGACTTACAGACTGTGAAATTCCTTCCTGAAAGAATGAATGACTCATTTCACTGTTCAGCCTATAAGTGCTATATAGGTGACATTATTTGGAATGCTGTAATGCCACTCAGCAGATTGCAAAATCCTTCCCGCTTGTGAGGAAGCACATGGGAAAACAGGTTCATTTTTGGTCCTGGAGAGGCAGCAAAATACTGGTTCGTGGAAAGTTTTGAGTGGAGCTTGGATTCTGCTCGAGAAAGAAGTCAGGGTTTGGTGGCCTCAAGATGTGGTTACAGATGATCATTTCCATGGCTGAGTCATCTCTACTTTGACCACCAGCACATTCTGGTAGTGCTGCTGCCAAATCACTTGGAGGTCCTTGGACTTTAGAAATGCTTTCTTCCCACTAATGATATGGTGTCTAGGGGAGGCACCATTATTTGCATGCCCAGTTCATCTGCTGTTGTTCAGGCAGTAGGCTGGGCCCCGGTAGACCTCTGTCTTGCTTTTATGTTGGAGTTACAGGTTTATTTGCAAAGACTTCAGTGCAGGGCTGTGCCAAAATGAGTAAAATCAAAGTTCAAAATTCTGCATTTTTTTCTATTAGACTTAATTTTGTACATGTAACAACAGCATAGGTACAAATATAAATACATATATTAAACCTTTTTTTTAAATGTAAAATGGTCCTATTTTAGGACATTTTGGAAAAGCAGTTCTCACTTTGTGCTGAAGACTATTTCCACTCTGGGCTAGGTATTGATAACTGCCCGGTCAATACAGATTAAGAGGCCGAAGTTGACACAAAGGGAAGTAAGCACTTCATCCACAGCAGTGCCATTGGGTATAGAAGCCACATGCTCTAGGCCAGGCTAGATTGTGGGCTATTACATAGAGAACAGAAATCCTGATGCTTTCTTTAATATTTCCCATAAAAAATGAGCTAGATCATGACCAATAGTCAATTTGGTTGTAAGAATGAATGATTCTTGAGAAGGGCATTTAGTGTATTTTACAAATATAATTATAAAGTGCTCCCACATGTTTGTTCTCTTTGATACATATGTAAATCAGAATTCAGAAATGGATAAATAAAATATTTCTAATATCAAGGTTAATGATGGAACAGCTTGTAGCCAAATTGAGCTGATATTGCTTACTTCAAGGTTATCTTAAATCTCCCTGGGCAGGGGAAGACAAAGAGCCCACCCAAACTTCAAATACTGTCAGTTCTGATGTTCAGTCCCAGCAGACATTTCCTTACACAACTGGATGGGCTCATTAGAAATTAAGCTCAACTGCTGCCAGTCAGGATGTGCTGATTTGCACAGGCAGCTTTATTGTGTAGCATCCTAACAGACTGTGGTAGGATTGCTGTGGCACGAGGAAACAAATCTTTGGGTCAGCTGATTCCAGTCAGGTGACCAAAAGTTTGACATCTGTAGCTGATGATGTGTTCATAAAATTTTCTGCAAACATCTTCATGTGATATTTTCACTATCTTTAACTTTGGGGCAGAACATAATTTTTTGGCTGATAATTGGATATTTAGGTAGATTTCAATCTTCCAACTTACCAGAGAAAATGTGCTTGACAAGTCATGAAATGGAACTTTTATAAGTACTGCTTACCAAGAGGAGAACAGCGCAGCAAGCAATTCCTTGAAATTGAAATGCATCATGTCTAGTTCAAGTTTCTC
>WBNQ01040553.1:0-13747 GCA_013401375.1 Spizella passerina | reverse complement strand
TCCAGTTTATATCTCTGTTGCCATTAGGTCTCCCCTTTTAATACATTTTTATTCACACAATTTCAAAGCCTCAAATGAATCACAATCATATGCATTTCCAAGTAAATATGCCTTGGTCTTTCCATTGAATAGGACCTCTCAGATTTTCTCAATGGGTATTTCAACAAATTTAAACAGCCCTGCCTGTCAAACTCCCTCCACCCCCACAATCTTTTTCTACTTGTTCTAATAATAATCAATATCTGCATGAAGGGTTAGTACAAAACCACTAAATCCAAAACAGAGTGAACAACAGATCAATAAAACATTAACTTTTTTCCCACTTATAGGTTTAACAAAATGTTTATTTCAATAAATACATTTACAGGCAATATTATTAGACTGCTGTTTCTAAGGTCAAAAAGGTTTCTAGTTTGAAAAAGAACCAACAGTTCGTTTTAAACTATATATGAGAAGATTTAAGTGCCATAAGATTGACACTTCTTCTGAGTAATAAACTTCTCCCACAAATTCTGATTTCCTCTCACACTGCACAAAAAAAAAATATTATGGAAAACACTCCCTAATTTAAACTACAGGCAAAAACGTATGTTTGAATCAGTTCTTCCACAGCATTAATTTCATACAATGGATACATATATCTCCGCAGATATTCCTGCATCTTCCACTTTGAAATGGAGATATTTATCACTGGCAGCAGTGCCTCCAGCCTTGGCATACACAAATAAACCTCAGACAAAACTTGTCCCCGGAAGGATGGTCTCAGGTCCCTCCAAAAGGGAGAGAAAAAGGGCACAAAATTTATGTAGCAAAGGAAGGTTACAGAGACCTAGGAAATTAAAGACTCAGCCCCAATACTACAAAACTTTGTTTTCACTGATGAAGAGAAAGCTCAAGCATATATCTGAGCATGAACTTGGGATCCCTGTTCTTCTCACATTTCTGGGTGTGTGGAGTCAACCCAAAAATCTCTAAAAAATCTTATGTCTAGGAAAAGATGACCTCGGGGTACCTTCAGGCAGACAAAGGAAGCTATCCCTAACTCTAAACTATGTGTCTGGAGATGGGCTGGAAGAGTGTTAAGGCTCTGTTCCTCTACAGTGTTGCTGACCATAGGGAGGATCAATGCCAGCCAGCTCATGCATGCAGATGCAGTGGTCAGCAGTGTAAATAGTTACCAATCTGATCTTCAGAACAAGCTTATGACATAGGTATGCCCATACATTTATTTCATGTAGTTACTGATGCTCCCAAAAGTAAGTTTTAACAGCTGTGATCAGTTCACTAAATGTCTAGGGGTAGGTTTGAGTAGAAACTGAATGCATTCACCAGTTACTGGAAGGCCATGAATTGTAAACTTTGCCTCAGTGTGCCTAGTAGTATAACTCCAACTCCAATGTTTATCTGTTTCACAGGGGGTCATGAAAATGTCTATGAGTATTTGAATGCTGTAAATGGAAATAGTTGGATCAGTGCATAGTAACATTACCATATTCCCTAGTGGTATGGCAAGCATCACTATAACAATTTGCATTCCAAAGGAAAATCACCTTTTGAAGATTAACTTGTATTCCAGAAGATTAATTCTGGCCAAGAAAAATCAAAGAAAAAACGACAGAGCTGCTGAACACCTTTGCACAAGGCTCCATTTCTTCTCTTTCATTTTTCTCTTTTTTCCTTCGTTTTATTTTTATAGAGTCTTACCAATAACAGGAGATTTATCAATTCATGAACCCAGAAGTTGAAAACAAGTGATCTCTTCATATCAAGGTAGTCTCTTGGCCACCTTTCACTCTCTGTATAACCTGCAAATAGAAACTAGGGGTAGCTTCAAACAGCAGCAGAGACATACCCTTTTCTTTGCCTCAACCCAGATAAAGCCACTGTTCTCTATTTCAGAATTAAAGCTGTACACAGCAACACCTCTCCTTCAGAACCCCAATAGCTGCTTCCACATTTTTCAGCATCCACTAAAACTGTTCTCATCTGGCTGTGCTCTTACTTCTCTGCTGAATTCAACTGAATGATTCCAGTAGAAGCTGATAATTGAGCAGGGATTTCCCTTACAAAGATAGATCATAGCATCAGAGAATTGGCACGGGATTAATTTAAGCACTGAGACAGACAGACACACACCATCTGCTAAAGACAGGTAAAGGAGGGTGTCTCTGATTTCTTTCTCTAGTGTATGAGAGATGTGTATAACCTCATTGCCTGAGCAGGAGATTGGACTCCACTCAAAGGAAAGTGATGGTAAGAGGTGAAATACATACATGGTTCCAACCACAAGAATTACAGGTTGCTTATGTGACCACCCTTAAAGAGCGTGATTTCCCCAGAATTCCCCAGAATTCCTGCTCATGGTCCTGGAGGATTTCTTCATCCATCAGAGCTCCTAGGAGTTACTTCTGCAATACATTGTGCTTGCACAGGTTTAATCAGTATTTTACAGCTTTTCATTGTACTATTTTGTTACTTTAAAATTATTTTAAAGGCATGTTTGACAGCTAGTGTATTCCTGCCAGCAGATAAGCCCATCTGCCTCCTAGCTTCCAACCTGGGCCTCCTGTTCTCCAGGACTGCCTCCATCACTTGCTTTCCTTTCTCTACTATTTGCCAGTCTCAGTCTTCCAATGTCAAACTTCACCCAGCAAGTCCCACCTGGTGCCAACTGTTCTCCAAGAATCATTACCTTTAATCTACCCTTATCCAGCAGAATTGCCTCCAAATTTAATACTAACCACAGCTATTTTCATTTTCTTGTTAAATTACAACTTCTTCCCTGTGCCATTTCACAGCGTTGGTTTTGAAGCATTCAATCCCCACCACAAAATCAATGCATGTATTAATTACAGCTCAGCCTTAAACACACTACATCTTCAAGAGGTAATGAGATGTTTTTCTTAGTTGAAAAAATTGTATACTGCAGGAGACTGTCAAAATCTCCCAAAAATCTTGGCTAATAATATCTGTTCATCTTCTGGGAGAAACTAGCTGTTAACTGCTGCACTGAGTGTGTTTCTGTTTTCCTATAAACTCTAGATGCCTATACCATGTTCATTAGTGTGCTTACATTTGTTCCTTGCTGTTCAACTTTGTAATTATACTGGAATAGATATCACCATCCTCCTGCAGTAAGATTTTTTTTTGCAGTTGATTTTTAAAAAATTGAATTTTAGCAATTGCTGTTGCCTTACAAAAGGCTATGATGTTTTTTCTCATATTGTTATTTCAACCACGATCTGGCAAATAGTTGACAATTCCACCCAAACGATGTAATTTGCAATCTAGAGTGTAGGGGTGAAGCTCCCAGAGCCTTTTTTTTCCAGTTCTGGTTGGTCAAAACTCAAGGGCTTCCATTTTCTTGACCAGAAGGATTGAGAACATCTCTCTCGTGCCAGGAGTCCAACATTGTACCTGCTGCTCCTGGGCAATGGAAAGAAAGTTGGAAGTTCTCTACTATAATGTGGAAAAAGAGGGATCTGAATAAGACAGAGAGACATGTGAACTAAAAGTAGGAAATGAGGATGATTATGAAAAACTTGAGGCAAAAAACCATCACCATACAAAGCAGCGCTACATGAGAAGGGAAAAGTCTCGTTGCTTTTCTCTCTCCACTTCTTCAAGGTCTACCCAGAATCACTGCTTATCTATATTTTATAAAGCACTTAAAATAAATCTGACAAAATCTTTGTATGGTATATGGAGATTATATATCCTGACTGGATAGCTATTCAATATTCAGTCCTATCCTCTTCTGCTGATGTGTGACATTGGGTGTCATGTTGTTGCACTCTGAGTATACTGAAACCCAGCCCTGAGTATCAGTCCCTGAATTTCCCTGATCTGTGAATTTCAGAGCATTCTGGGATTAAAATGCTTTCTACTCTATTAAGAAGCCCAAGGCCCCTCTTATATCACCAAGAAGGGTATTCTAAGAAAGCATGTACAGGTTTTAGTCTGAAATTCTCATTGCTGACACAGTCAGGATTACGTTTAAGAGGTGGCTTTTTACTTCTTTTAAGAGAGACTTTGGCAACCAGGGAGCAGCTCTGTGTGCAGCCCCACTCCCAAGGCTGTGTCTCCCTCAGCCCAGGCTGCACAGCAGCTGTCTCCTCCGCTGCACAGCCCCCAGCCATTCCTGAGACACAGCCCATCCTGGGGAAAAAATAGCATGAGATTACATAATGAGAGATAGACTTGTGGTGTGCATGCACAAGAGGGCAAAATTAAGGTCATGCAGTCAGTTCTGTAATGATTTCTGATTGCTTCATTTCTCCCCAGCACCTACCCTGCTCCCCATTAAAAGGCCCTATTTCCCTCCCATCCTCCACTATTCTTCCTCAGCTTTCTCTTTATTACCCATCCCTGCTCATTTACAGAATCATGTTTCTGTCTCTGTTTCTGTCTCTTGCCCCTATTTTGATACTTTCTGTATATATGACTCTCACTCTCCACTCCTATTTCTCACTGTTGTTTGAACAAATAGTTCACTGCCTAAGGCTGCTGTCTCCTGACAAATACAGCTTCCCCTCCCCGTCCTGTCCTCATGTCTGACTCTAGCTTCTCTCAAACTCTGACACAAAATACTTTCAGATGTACAGAAGACTTTTGGATTTAATTTCCTCTTCAGACACAGAGGGGAATTATTTGAAAAATCCTGATTAGACATGATCTGAAACAACTGAGGCAACAAAATCTACACATAGCACTAATAATACTGAACACTTATGCAGCATCTTTAGCCGTGAAAGTGCTTTGCAAACGCTAAGGGAGTGATTTTTCAGTGATCCTGTGCACTCATTGTTCAGTGACTTTAGGGTTTTTGTGTAATTACTCAGTGTGTCTGAAAATGAGAAGTCATCTAATTAGTGCTTGAATATTGTCAAAAAAATGTCTCTAGCTATCATTTTATTTACAGAAAAGTAGAACTACATAGAGTACCACATGTTTCAAGCCAGGGTATAGGGCTGCCTTTTTATTTTATCTTTGTACAGTAAAGCCCTGGGGCTGTATACAGAAAAGGGCTTCGTTTTCAAAAGGCTACATTAGATGTCTAAGTCCATAAAGATCCTTGAAATCCATGTTTCTGAGGATGTTGTTACCTAGATATCTTCCACTTCCATTTTTACAGCAAAGTCAGAACTGGTTGTGGTTTTTGAGGTTTTGAGCCTTACTCAGAGGAGAATTAAGATAATTATGAAACCCACTGTCTGCTCTTAGTAAATAATTCAATGGTTAGAGTACTCATCTGGATTGTGAAAGATTTTGTTTATACTAGTTTAACCCCTGAGATCGAGCATCTAACATTCACATTATAATGAAACCAATAAAATGACCATTCAGCCTCACAGGTAAAGAAGTCAGTTTCAAAGAGGTGACTATCCTGGGTCTTTCAACATCTTACAAGAACACTCTTAACAATGTTAGATTTCCTTATATGTTGGTTTACGTGAAAAACAAACAAACAAACAAACAAACAAACCCTCTGACTGTTCTAGCTTACTTTCCTTATATTGCGGAGGTTCCACACACTCATTTACAGTCAGAGGATCCCTTTTCCATCTGCAGTCTGATATAGGACTTATTTCAATGCCCCAAGGTCTTATTTCCTCCTAGATGACTTCAGTAGTGGTCATTTAATTCATTTGGCTTCCTGCATTCCCACATTGTGGAGAACTTGCAGAGTTGGGTGCTATTTTAGGTACTCATCCTTGCAATATCTCCATCCCTCATGGATTTAGCCCTTGATGTCTAAGTAACTAAAAACAGAATATAGCACTGACTCAGAGTTCCTAACTCCAAAAGTCACTTACGTGGTGTTAAGTGTCCACTTATCCACAAAGTTCACATTAGACTTGGTGCAGTTCAGTCCGCATAATCTAAATTTCTTTTATCCACTGTCCATTATCTGAGAAAGGGCAATATCATCCAAGGATTTTTGAGGAAAGGTTTCTCAGGTAAGTGAATCAGGGATTTATAAAACTTCCTAATAGCTGGTAAAACATTCCAGTCTCACTCTGTCCTGTTGATACAGACAGCCCTGAGGTAGCTAACAGCCATTTTATAATTGCAATTCTTTCCTATGATGATTTGGAAGTCCAATGTCAGAAAACCATAAGTGAAGACATCTCAACCTGTACATTTCACATTATTGATTTTCTACATCAAAATCACTGTGAAAATGGATGGAGATCTTCCCTAGGATGCACTACTGACTGAGGAAGGCACTGCTCTTTTTAGAGTGACAGAGTCATCAGTCATGTCACTGAAGCTAAATATTTTCTGTCCTTTTAGTCCATAGATGATAAAACCAAACCTGTGTTCAGTGATGATACTAGAATTGGTAATGTTCTTCTAAAAGGACAAAAAAAAAAAAAAGGATAGAAATATTATCAGTGGGTCAGACCTAACCTCAGTGGTTTTAAATAGATGAAGAGCTAGACTGCTAGTGGGAGAAGAGCTATTTTGGTACAGATAGTTGTCAAAGATAATAGGACTCTGGGCTTGCAGGCAATATTTCTTCTAACATTTTCAAGTAGTTAAACTACTGTAGTTTCTGACATTTTGAGCCCAATGTAAAGCCTCATGGAACCTGAACACATAGCACTGCAATTTGCTCTTACAGGAAATGTTAGAAATAGTCTTTTCTTGATCTGATCCTTTAAGTGTGCCTACCTGGCTCGGTGATTCAGCCCAGTGGTCCTGCCATTTTTTTCATGGTACATCAGATCGAAATTGATCTATAAAACCTGTTTGATATCTGTGAGGGACTTTGAATTCTTTCCTTGCCACAAGTATTTATAACAGTATTCAACAGCTTTGGATTCCTCCCACCTCCACCACCCTCCCACTGTTTCATAGTTCAATTACTTGTTTTTCAGACTTGAAAGAGATCCCACACAATAGCAACTTCCTTTGCAATCCCAGTGACACCTGTTCAGAGGAGCAGCTCTCACTGGTGGGTCTCAAGTACCTGATAAGAAAGGAAGAAAAGTATCCTGAAGCACTAGTTGAAAACTCTGCCGGACAGCAGGAAGGACAGAATATTGCCAGTGTTCAGAAATGAGCCTAGTCTACAAAGAGACTATGCAGTGTGGCCATTATTTTTTTTATTGCACAGTGCAGAGAGTCCTTTGGAAAATAAAAAAAAATGGAAGAAGGCAAAGCTGAGACAATGTATACACATATTTGAAGATTGTTCATTTATTGACTTTTGTCAAAAAACCTTTTTTACATATATTTATACATGTTTAAGGACAGTTTTCAAAAGTGAAAATAGTTTTGAAGCTCCTATATAAAATTACATCCTTTGAGGATCTTATGGGAAACCTTTGAGGATCTTGGGAAATTCTGGGAAGAAGGTCTTCTTTTTTTCTTTTCCTTTTTTTCATATCCAACTTAAAATTACTTTACAAGTACAAAAATAGCTGGTACCAGAATGCAGTCTAGTCTAAATTTACCGTTCCTAGAATTGTCACCCTACCTACACCAGCATCTAAATAAATGATCTAATGCTATACAGTAATCATGAAAATTTTCAGAATGAATATATGGTACTCATTCTGTAAATATAGTTTGCTTTATGTTCGTGGCAGTTTTATGGTTTCCTGTCTTATCTGAAATTGCCTCACCTCAGATTCACTGTAAAGCTATTTTACTGTAACATCCTGGCAATTTTCACCAGCCATTTCAGTTTATCAAGATACTTTCAGGAAGTTGATTAAAACCCCATCACCCTTTTGCTTTCTGGAGGTAGACTGCACTTGCATCCCAACAATTTCCATGAGCAAAATATCCATTTCAACATAACAAAGATTTGTGTTAAAATGGACACAATATTATATTCCCTGGCATAACTGTTTCAAGCTTCCTGAGTCCATGGCTTGTTATGGTTACAGCAAATCCTGAGGCCTTTAAAAGAAAGGAAGACTTTTTAAAGAACTTAATTCTAATATTATGTGCAAAGCAAAAGAGGATGGTACAAGATCTCAGGTTAAGAAACAATGATGGTATTGATGATTTCAGATGAACCAGAGGCTTTATGTTTGTAGAACACTGGGATGAATGGGATGACCTGATTTGCCAACTTTGAAAGTTTTTTCTTGTGTTCTTTCTTCTCCTTATCAGTTGACTGAAGTATATAGGGAGGACATTGGCAAAAAGGCTAAAGTTTTGTGTTTCTCTGTGTGTGCATAAACACAGAGAATGTCCATACATATATGGGCCTATGCATACATGTGTATGTACACACAGATAAACTTTGTGGATTTTCAATGATACAGAAATTTTCAAATTGACAATTACACTCATACATAATCCCTAAGATATTACATGTATGTACAGCATAGTTTTTATATTTAACATGAAATACATATAGGATATACATGTATAAAATACATACTGCATATGTATCTAAAGTTTGTGGTTTTGTCCCTTTTGGGTAGAAAATTTTTTGTTTCCTTGAAGCACCACATTTCCAGTTAACATCCTGTGTAAAAACAATTGTCTTTAAAAATACATTATTTCTGTCATAAACTATGATAATGGGGGAAAAATCCCCAGCAAAACCATTGTTACCATAACTCACAACCAGTTTGTTAGAGGCTTAACTGCTTTCAGCTTTGCCTTGGGCCATTAACTAACAAACCAACCATTAACTGCTAGTAATGACCATTTTTTCCCTGAGATTATTGCTTAATTGAACTCCTATGCTGTGTTGGTTATTTTTATGCCATTTCACAATGACTATGCATTACTTCATTTTCCTAGTATACCAACCACATACTGAAATAAAAAAGATAAGTGTTGGAGAATTGGATCTTTCACTATATATACTATTTAAAATACATTACTTTAATGAACAGCTTTGATGTAGCAGACATGCTTTTTCATTTTTCCTGTTCTCCAGAGCATATGCATCAAGGAGCTTAGATGCAGAATTAATGCATGCTGTTGTTCAGTAATGTATACAATGTCAAGGCACTGTATTAGTAAGCTGTGTTATATATTCATTTGGGTAAGACACATTTGATTATTAGCATTCTGTTCTTCAGCAACAAGCCACATGTGCTGTCTGTTGCCATGGCAATAAATTAGGAAGGATAACCTGACTACTTATCAATTTTTATTAGTGCAATCATCCTACCTGCTTAACCCCTCAGTAACAGTACTGTATTTAAACACCACTGATAAAATCTATGCAATGCTGGGGGTGTGAGTTGAGCTAATAGGGTGGGGATGAAGCCAAAGTACTGTGGAGATGGGGGAGAGAAAAACTGACTTAAAACATGACGTTGAGGTGATTCATTTATATTACAGCATCAAAAATGTTAATGTTTCTGAGGATCTTAGCACAGTGGGAAAAGATGAAAAAAAATGTAAAAAACTTGAGATGGATAAAATGAATAGTGCTTCCATCCTGCTGTGTTTAAAGCAGTATGTGTAAATGGATATGTTTAACCATAAACCTGAATAAATGGAATCAAAACATGTATCTGATAAATGTTAGGGAACATCATATGCTATTAAATATACACTTTAAAGTAGAAAAGAATTAACTCATGGAACATCAGCTTGATTTTCTCTGTTATATTAATTTTGGTCTGTAACCTTTAAGACTATGGCTAACACCCTTTCAATTATCACCCACAGAAAAATCAATTATTCTGTACTATGCAGAAATAAGGAAAAGTTTCCTATTCATTCCAAGATCTTTCTGGGATCAAAATAAAAGTTACAACAGATTTATTCTCAGGTATCTAAATATCTAAATGTTCCTGCAGAGCTAAGTATAGTTAATCCATGTTTGATTGTGGCAAGACTATTTCAGTCCCAACATCAGCACTAATGTTGTTGTCGGGTTTACGCACATCTTAAGAAGAAAAAGAAAACTCTTGCAAATCTTGTTGACTTTAATGAAGCATTGTGACTCACTGGTGTTAAAGCAGGCTGTGAGTGCGCAGCAGAGCAACAAAGGCAGGACAGGAGTCTCCTTGGACCTGTCCTCTGCGAGGATATGCTTCGTGGGAGGAGACATGCCTGCTCTGCTTTTGGCTTCCAGGATAACCACACCCACTGCCTCGCTCTTACTATCATCCCTTCACTCCCCACGGTATTTGAGTTGATAAATCAAGCTGTGGAGATGGCATTACTGGATTAGTAAAAGGCTGCCAATTCAAAACTTTTCCCAAGCCTTGCAAAAAGGGAAGTATCCAACACAAATAATTCCTTATTTAAATTAGAAAATATTAATATAATATTTTCCAAAACACCTAACACTTAAAAGGCTGCCCACTATCAACATTTTAGGAGTTATGTGGGAATATGAAAAGAGTTTGATGGAAGGTAAACCTTGTCTCCTGGAGAATTAAGCAGCTCTGGTATCCTGGATGCAAACTCCTCCCTCCAGAGATGGAGAGTTTGCTCCAAAGGAGAAGCAAACCTCTCTCCTCACCCTTCACTGGCACCTGCAGCTCCTGCTGGGGAGATGAGGGGGGGGTCTGAAGGGAAGCCAGGACAGGGAGCAACGGAGACATCAGGAGTCCGGGGCAGGAACTGCTGCTGGGAGAGGAGTGAGCAGATGTGGCATTTGAGGCAACCTGATCTGGGGCAGAATAGGACATCTCAAGGACAAATACCTTCTTTTGCTCGTCCCTGCATGAATTGTCAAACAGGTAAAAATAAATCACAGTTATAATCAATGTGCAAGCTCTAAAGCATTGGAACTCTTTAATCTGGGAATCTGGGGCAAGTTGGACCATCTGGAGGTTAAATTTCTTCCTAAAATGAGGCACAGTCTTCCAGGTCATTCAGGTACTTGCAATTACTGGGTTATATAAGCAAAAATTTTGTGCACTTTCAATAACAAAATTCTCAAGGTGTCTTTGACAGTTAGACTCAGAGTAAGAATATTTTACCCCATAAAATTGTATGTGCTAAAGGAAGACTGCTTTGCAAAGCAATATTTTTTAGAGGGAATAATTAAAACTAACTTTGTGACAAGCTTCTAATACGATATGTCAGATTTTTTCTCCCCATTGTCAAACACCCAGCAAAACACAAGGCCACACCTAGCTGATAGTTCAGAAGTCTTGATTTCTAAAAGCTTAAGGTATCCACTGCCTACAAGCTCTGTGTACATGTGCATGCACATGTGTGCATATTCGGTAATAACAACAGAAATTGGTAGATCTGAGAGGTCCTGCTTCTCTTACAGCTCAGCTTTCTGATGAGAAAATCAAAAATACTTTGTTCAAACCGCAGATTTATACTACGCTTTCCAAATCCTAGAAGGCATTGAGATTATTCATTTCTTTCCCATAGCTGAAGACATATTTTCTGTGGAGCCTGATAATGGTGCCCAACATCAAAGCTCAAACTGAATTGATGGATTTGTTACTCTGTTCCACTCCAGTCACAGACTGTAAGGGAAACCAGGCATTTCTATAAATGCCTGTGCATTGACAGATTTCCAAACAGGGCTGCTGTTTGTGCAGAACTCTCTGGAATGAATCCTGTGTGCAAACAGACCTTCTCCAGTTGGAAGCTGAACAAATCCCAATACTGTTATCTCTCAAAAAGCTCAACCTTCCTTGTCAACAACTCTTCTGGTAGAAAGGAGTTGTAAACCTCTTTATCTATGCAAACTGTTTCCAATAAACTGTAACAGTAGTGTCCACCTAACATACCCAGGAATATTTATAAAGGTTGAGGTTTGAGCATAAAACTCATGTTGATAGTCAGTACCACTTTAACAACTGGATTTTTCACAATTTACACATTGCTGGTACTGATTGGACAAATGGGATTGAAGCAGCAACAGAAATATATTCAAGTTACTGAGTCTTGGTATCACACTGGTGTCCAATATCATATTCCCATGGGTTGAGCACAGGCTGTGAGAAGGCACATAGCTCATCACAAGCTAAGATTCACATGGAAATCAAAGACAGCACAAAAAATAGATACCAGAATACCACTGGGGCTGTAGAAGAGTTCTGTCTTTGTGTTCAAGCAGGAGCAAATGCTTATCAGAATCTCAGACAAAGGACACAATAGTGTTATCCTGAATATGACAGGGAAGGCTGAGTTTTGAAGACAAAACTCAGTTCTTCAAAACTGAGAGGGGGAAGAACAACTTTTTAAAAAGCCAATTTCCTGTCATCTTAGACTGACATCTGCTGATTTAATTAATAAAATAAAAATAATATTATTGCAGATAAAAGAACAGAAACAAATCATGTAAAGGTAAGACTATTAAACAAATAAATATGGGCCATGCACAGGTTCACTGATGCATAAATGCAGGAAGCAAAGCTTTCTTTTGCTTCCTAGTCCTGTCTATTTTTAGACTTGACATTGCCTTACAGAAATAGGTGGCTTTCTTCTTCAGACAAGGACAAGACCATGCAAAATAGGGAATTTGTCTCCCTGCTACATTCCTGCAACTGGGAGTACAATTCCTGCTGAAGGTATTTCACTGGCACCATAGAAAATCACTCCTTATTCAACAACAAAAAATAAATCAGGCAAGTGACTATGAGTGATATTCGGTTTCAGTCTCCTTTTGGGACCAAGAAACATTCTTGGGAAGGTAATAAAAGGATAATTTATCTCTAAATAAATAAACAATTATCTGTCAAAATGTCTACCACGTTCCTTGTTTTTCATTTTCTGATTCCAGGATGCTTCTACATTTGATGAAGAGTTTAGCAAAAAAAATATGTGTACATATGGGATATGGGCCATAGAGAGTTGGAAGAGAGAGAGATTTTACAGGTATAGTGTGTTTGCAGAGGAAGACTTCCAGAGGATGGGTACATGCTCTAGAAAAAAAAATTATAAATATTCTTCTACAATAGCTTTTAATTCCATAGGAAGCATTAAAAGTTCTTGGTGCATTTTATACAACTCAGCCATAACAGGCAGTTCAACATTCCCAGTGTCTAGGTTCCAGTAAAAAAAGAGCTTAATAAGAAAAATAAGAAAAGAAAAGCCACCTGAGACAGCAAGAGCTACAACCGGTGAGCAAAACCCTAAATCCCTGCCCAATTAACATCAGTGCAAATAAAATTTCATAGATAGAGCTGTTTGTTTATTTGATCTTTCTTTCCTTTCTCTAAGAAAAGCACAAAAAGTGGTCAGAGAAGTCAGAGATATAGAAATTCTCTGACAGAAGAAAGTTTTCAGTAATGACAGTTCACATATTTGTAAAAAATCACTAGCACAGAGAGCACCCTGCGTGCTTTCTAGCTGATCTAAAGCCTTCCTTCCCTTGCTCTGTGCCTTGCACGTTACCATAGCCACAATACAGTCTTACACAGTTTTCACAAGTAAAAAGTTTGCTAATGACCAAGCCTGGGGGAATGGATATGGTCACAGCATTCTCCTGAGATACAAAACCTCTCAAGTTTGACTGAAAGTTTTATTCATTTTTACTTCTCTGTTCATACTGTACAATTGTGATTCTTTTTTTTACTGTTCCTTTTACGCTATTGTCAGCTCTCTTCTGGCTCCTTAAATAAATCCTCAGCTAAACCCCAAGAGTAAAGACTGTACATTTTTCTTCTCTGAACTATAAGTATTTTAAGTATATTTGTGATGCCTTTACTTCTACAACACCCTTTATTTTCTGTCTTTAATTTATACAGTTTCTCCAGAGAAATCATCAGGTGCAAAGGCAAGCAGCCAGATGTGGAAGCTGTGATTTTGTATAAGCATTAGATACACTGTGGTTGATCACTCA
>WBNQ01040548.1:0-15036 GCA_013401375.1 Spizella passerina | reverse complement strand
GTTTGCCAGTGTTGGGTTGCAGATTCCTGGGACAGAGCCTGGCCCTTGCGCCGTGCTTGGTGCATTCCTGGCCAGCTGTCAGTGACACATTACCCAGGCTGAGCCCACAGCAGCTCTTTGAACACATTCCCACGCCAGTCTCTTCTGATCTGCTTGTTCAAGCTTCTTCTGTTACACCCTCAGCCCACTTAGAGAAATCACCGGTAATTTTGTAGCTCATAAAGCCAGAAATGCAATTACAAGCATATCAGTAACTTCCTTTTCTCACACCAAGGCTCCCTTGCAAATGTTTTATTTCACAGGATGTTAAAAAATATCTTGATTTACAGCAGAAACTGGAAAACGTTATCTTCAAACTTGGTGTCTATGACTACCTGGACACAATTTTTTTGGATTTATCACATTGCCAAGCAGTGCCAAGTGAGCACACGCTTCTGGCAGGAGCCAATTCACAGCTTGTTCAGAGCCTGAAACACGAGGGGCCTCACACACAGCAGCGACCACTCAGGCTACTGTAATGCAACAGCAGAAATACAGCAGGGGTGTGATTTTGCAGGAGCAAAAATTTAACTTTAACTTACACCAGAGCAAGAGGAAAGGCAGTTCCACAGCTCAGTTACCAGCCTGTGGTTGCCTGCTGCAGATCTTATTTCCAACATCAAGATGTCCCCTTTGCCTGAATTCGCCCCACTTTATGCATTTGGAGCCTAAAAAATGGGGTCTGTCCTGGTGATACACCCACACAGTGTGTGATCCACATGCCAGACCCTTCACTGCTGCCTCCACCAGGAGCAGTGGGCACCAAGACTCAGCTTAGGTGAGTTAATGAAGGTCTGAATGTAGGCTGGATGAGTGATAGTTCTTCATTCTCATCACAATCATCACAGATCAAAATGAAAATTTCACTCACCTATCTCAGTGGGGATTTGGGAGGAGGAAATTGGCCTCCTCCTGAGCCTTTGTGGCATCTGAACAGATGGGACTTGGCATGGCTTGATCTGCTGGAGGGAGAGTGAGGATCAGTCAGGGAAGTTCCTCAGTGTGATGGTACATATGCACAGAAAATACACCCAAAGCCTTCTTTCCTGAGTACAAACAAGCAGGATGACAGAGTTCTTGCTTAGAAAACCCACATCTCCTTGCAGTGGAAGTACCTAACCCACAGGCAGTCTCCTGCAGGGCTCAGGCTCATGCAATCCACGCAGTCAGTGCCCACCTTCCCCCTTGCTGTGCCCCTTCCCCAGCTTTGTGAAGCTGTGCAGGGAAAATTCAGTTTTATGTGGCTGGTTTTCAAACAGCCAGGGAGATCTGGGACTTCTCAGCCCTCCATACATTGTCTGTGCCTTCTGTGGTGGTCTCCACTGCTCTGTTTGTGGCAGAACGGAGATGCAATGGCTCCTGCCATCTAACTTGAGCACCTTTACCACCTCATGGGATTTTGTCAGGTTTGTGAGTGACACCTCAGCTGCACAGGTACTGACTGCACCACAGAACCATGAGCTAATCCTGTGACCAAGAATGGGCTGGAAAACCCAAAGCTGACTTGGGTGACTGAGAAGCATCAACCAGCTCTGCTGGCTGTGTTTTCCTTCTCAGATGAGCGTTCATCCACTCCTAAAGATCATAGTTGTTGAAGAAAGAATTGCTAAGAAGTTTTTCCTCCTTGGAGCTCTGCCTTCCCACCTGTTTGTGCTGGGGAGTGACAAAGGCCAGCTCTCCTAGAAGTGTGGCTGGAAGCAGGAGCTTACACAAGCCCCCAGCACACCCCCACCAGCCCTGGGGATGCTTGTGTCTCAGGGAGGCTGTGCCAGGCAGGAGCTCCCACATGCTCTCTGCTCCTGGCTGAGGTTTGCTCTGCTGCATCCATCCAGGCAGGGCAAATCCAGAGTTTCCTCTGTGAGCACAGATGCTCCAAGCTGATGGAATGTAGGAGATGTCTTTACAGCGTGCAGCTCAGCTGTTTAAAAGCTAAAAAGCCTCAAAGGCAGAAGAACATCACCCTGCACTCATCCCCTCACCTTGTGGGGTCCCCCTTCCTCACCAGAGGCTGTGCAGGTGTACACACCTTGTGTTTTGGATCTACATGTGTGAAGCTCCACACTGATCCATTAGAGAAGACTAAGAAATAATCCATTGAACACAGAATCAGTTCTTCTGTTCTGTCCTAGATTCCAGCTCCAGCTGCAGCTGGTACAGAGTCAGTGGTGCTTCTCCACGCAGGACACAGACATTTTGCTCGCACCTACTCAGAGACAATTTGGGAAGCAAATTGAAACAAAGGCCATTGGGATGAGGAGAGAAACGTTTTGTATTAATTCCAACTTTTTATGTTGTAATTAACTGACAGCAAAGAAACCAACAGTGTCCCACAGTGGCACAGACTTTTCCCTGCCTTGTGGAATACAGGGGGAGTTGCAATTTCCTCCCCTGCTTACAGCTGTGTCTGAAAATTGTTACATTCAAAAGAACAAACCAGATAATTTGTCCCAAATTGAAAAAAAAGACCAACAAAACAAAACTCAAGCAATCGAAAATAATTTTGTCAGAGCTTGCCCAATTTGATTTTGCTTCGCAATCATTAACTTTCCATTGCAAAAGAATTCATATGGGAAACTTTTTCCAGCCTAATTCTTGAACCTTGCCCTTCTAATTAATCAGATAATGGTCTTACAGCTTGATTCTGTTTTCTGTTCTAGTTAAACTGTTTAGAAATGTGCTAATGATTCATTCTCATGCAATTAGATTCAGCAGCCAGAGTCTTTACTACACTTCTGCAAAGTTTGCTGTGTAGAGGAGCACAATACAAAGAAACCAGTCATGGTTCCGTAAAGAAAATCGATGGCATTTGGGAAAATACATTTGAGGATCTGGACCTGTATTTAATGCATGTCATTAGCTATTTGCAAGAGACAAATGACATGAGAGAAAGCAGCTTCTTTCAGTCTGCAGGGAGCTTAGAAGACATTCTTCAACCTTTCATATTCCACTTCTCTTTCATATTAAGAATCCAAGTCTCTGAAGATCTACCTTGTAAAATTGCCACTGAACTGTAACAGGAGACACTGTGAAATTCTGGCACTGCAAAACTCAGGGAAATGAATTTCCATTGTAGCTCTGCATAAATTTGTTCTTTGCTGAGCTGAGCCTGGGAAGTGACTGACGTTTTCATGCCGTGTGTGTGCAGGGCTTTGAGGCTTAGATTTCACAAGAAGTGCAGATGCACCACTGGGAGCTCCTTGGAAGCTGCCTTGTTTACAGGGCTCAGCCTGGCGGGGCCGTGTTTAATCCAAGTCAGGTCACGGGACACTGTGCTCCAGCCTTCTCCTCACTGTCCAGGCTCCATGCTGATCCAGGCTACTGCAGAGAAACGCTGCCTGTTGGAGAAGGGAGAGCACAGCATCTCTTCATGCAGTAGGACCTGTGTTGCAGAATGAGGCCTTTTTCAGGGATGAGCCATTTGTCGGGTGCAGGGAAAACTCGGGGCTCCATATGAGTGATCAGCAAGTTCTGTTTATTGAAGAGAGCATCAGACACTTATACAACAAGTAATAAGCTTATGAATATTCTGTAAGCCAAGCAATCTATTGGTTAAACTATACCATCAACTCTTCCTCATTCCTTTGGGCCTACATTCTCTATTTCCCACGTCTCTCTGTTATCATACCCAGCTAGGCCCAAGGACACGCTATCTTGCAGGCGCAGGACTTGGAATTAGCCACGGCCTTGTACTTTTCCAGTCTCTAGTCAGCTAAATTCCCAACAGACCTGGCCCAAGGTCAAGGCAAGAAGTCCATCAGAGGCCAGGGACCAAACCAGAGAGACACACTGGAGTGAGGAGAGACACATGGAGTGAGGCCATGGCTGGGATGTCTCTCGTACAGCGGCCCTGAAGACAGAAGGCTGAGCTTAAAGGCAGCTCTGGAGACCCCACAAGGCTTCTCACTGCCCTGCCCTCACAGCACCCCAGTCCCAGATTTGGGATATGCCCACCCACACCAGAGCTGGCCTTGGATCCAGGCAGGTAAGCCCTGAGGAAGGGAGGCAGCTCTGTTTGGACACCCACATCCTGGAAAATGATCCATGTGTTATGAAAGCCATGGGTGCAGGCCAGGAGGGAAGGCACCATGGGCAGCCCCAGAGCTCTGTGCACTTCACACTCAGGCACTCAGGCTCAGGGAGCCATGGGGGTCTCTGTGGGATCATGAGGTCCTCAGGGCTGGGAGTCTGCTGGCTGGAAATGTCACATTTCCTAATGTGTGGGATTTGGTCTTTATTAAATGGTTGCTGTAAGACAATTAAACATTTCTGTGACCACAGCTGGCCAGCAGTTGTAGTGCGCACCCAGGAGTTTTTGTCACCCATTTGTTGCCTGTCCTTTGACAAGGGGCCTGTTGGTAGCCAGGAAGAACTCAAGAACATTTGCAGCACCGGGTCTAAGGCTGGCAGAGATGGGTTTGCTGGATAAATGAGTACCAGCCCTGCTACTGAGCAGCCTGTGCTGGGACACAGGCAAGAAGAGAAACCTCCAGCGTAAGGGTAGCCATGGGCAGGGCTTTAAAGGGATTTTGTCTGTAGCAGGAAAGAGATTTAATGTTGCTGGAGTTACAGAGAGCAAGCAGTAACCCACGCAATTTCTCCTTCAGAGACCTTGTTTTGGGTTGAGTGGAGAGAGGCTCACTCAGACATTGCAACACTGAGTCATGGCTGGAGAGGCTGGAATTGTAATGTCTCAACAGCTCATTCTTTTCCTCTGTTTTCAAACAGGAGCTAGGTTCTGTAGGAGGTCAGAGATGACAAGGGAAAGAGCACTGACAAAGTGCCCAGTACCTCTACTACCCCAAAATTCACCTCACATCCTTCACAGGCTGAATTAATGTTTCCAAAGGCTTACTCCTTGCAGCGCCTTGCGAGCTCTGCTTCTACCTAAGCAACAAGAGTCTTGCCAAGAGCCTTTATCCCTGCAGCCTGCTTCCCTCTTTCCCACCTGAAACCTCTCAGCCCACAGTTCTTGTCTGGCTTGTGCAGAGACACAACCTCATGATGTTCAGCCTCACATAAATTCTTTATCCACTCCATATTAAGGACTTCACCTGCATGGATTCTGCCTCTGTCTCCCCCACCTGCACCTCCTTTCACTTCACAAGTCCTTGAAATGCCTCTGACTTCACAAAATCTGCAAAATGACTGTTTTACAGTGTTCTTCACTTAGCTTTAGCCCTCCAGAATCGCCAGTATTTATCTCACTGGATCATCAACTCTCCACCCATTTCAAATTCAATTGAAAGCACATTTTCTCCCTCGCCTGTGGTTCCTAAATTATATATACAGCTCATTTCAAAATATCAATTCAGAAACTTGGCAAGGTAATTATTAATAACACCTCTGTTCCTCTCTGGAGGAGAAATAATATTAGAAAAATGTGAAATGTGTACACAGTTTTCATTCTCACTCTCCTCTTTTGCCAAACATTCTGTTCTTTACAGGAAATAAAAACAAGCCTATACCCAGTATTAAGTGGCTGAGGCAGTGTAATTAGCGTGGGACAGCACTGGGACAGTATTCCTAGAAATGTGCCAAAACTTGGGGTGACACAGATGCCACAGCCTGCCATGAATTAGTGCTTGGCTGCAAGGGGTCAGCAGCACAAGGGGGCTGAGCTTGAGGAGCAGTGCACACCAAGAGCTGGAGCCCAGCAGCTCCTTCAGTCACTTGTGTGGAGCTCATCATGGCAAACGGCTTCAGCTGTAATGACATTATTAATTATTTGATTCCGAGATTTCACATGGGCTTCTCATGGACCCAGAGCTGCTGGGAAGCACTGAGCTGTGGTGTGGCCTGCAAACACCAGGCACAGAATCACGGAATGGTTTGGGTCAGAAAGGACCTTAAAGTTCCTCCCAACCCACCCCTGCCATGGCAGGAACACCTTCCACTATCCCAGGTAGCTCCAAGCCCTGTCCAACCTGGCCAGAAACACATCCAGGGATCCAGGGGCAGCCACAGCTTCTCTGGGCACCCTGTGCCAGGGCCTGCCCACCCTCACAGCCAGGAATTCTTTCCCAATATCCCATCCATCCCTACTCTCTGGCAGTGGGAAGCCATTCCCTGTGTCCTGTCCATCCATGCCCTGGTCCAAAGTCCCTCTCCAGCTCTCCTGTAAGCCTGGTGTGCATACAGGAGTTAAGTACCTGGTTTTTCTTTCTAAGTTTTCATTTTCTACCTGTACCTATAAAACACACAGTAACACCCTGAAGACTTTTTCATTGCCCATAGTGCCACAGGATGTGCAGTGAAGAAGCTGCAGGGTCTCTCCTGAAGCAAACCTAGTCTATGGGTGCTGTGTACACTGGGAGCTGAGCTCAGTGATCCAGGTGTCCCCCTTATCCCATGTACCCACACCATCCCAACAGGAACCAGGGTTGTGCTTCCCTAAATGTGGGGAAAGAAGGCAAAAAGAAAAGAAGCCCTTTGGAGGATGAGAGGGAAATAGAAAGATGGGGTGCCTCTAACTCCTGTGGTGGAGGGACAAAGTGAGGGGTTCCCAAGGAAGGGAGGATGTGAGAAGTCCCAAGAAGGGAAGTTGTGCTTGCAGCCTTGAAACATAAGGAAGACTCAACTCACAATCACTTTGTTTTGAGGGGAGGATAATGTGTAAAAAGGCTATAGAGGTAGCCAGGGGCTTTTAATTCTGAAAACTTGTCCTGGAATTGTGAGGCCAGTCCTTTTTAGTGGCATTTAAATACCTGTAGGAAAGGAGTGCTCACACAGACAAGAGCCAACTTATTGCTCACCTTACCCAGAAGTGTCAGTGGCTTTGGCTATCATGGGCCCAACAGCCCCTTCCTGGCACCTCAGCCTCTAGGGTGCTGAGGATCTGCCTCAAGTGAACAGGGCACAAAAAGATAAATAAATATAAATACATAATAAATGAAAATAAATAATAAATAAAGAGTTATAAATTGAATGTCTAGTATCAGCAAGAGCTTGGGAGGAGAAAGTCTGGTGCCAGTGAGAGCCATTGGCTCTGTGCTATGCCAGCCAGTGCTTGTGTGGCAGATATATCCCTGCTTCCTCTCCCTGCCTCCTGGAATCCTGTCTCCCAGTCACAGCTCCCTGGCTCTGCCCCAGGCACCTCGCTCCCACAGAGCTGTGGGGTATTTAGGTAGCACTTCCCAAGTGTTTAAAGTGCAAGGGTTTAAAGATAATCCAATATTGTTTAGAAATTGGCCAGATTCCGCATTCTCTGGCTGAGGAGGGGATAAGCTTCCACTTGAATGGAGCGAAAGTAAAAGCTGTCCTGCTGAGAGACCCTAAAAGTGAAGACATGGAACCAGCTTCAGAACCTTTGAGATTGACCTCAGAACCTCTGGAGATCAGTCACTGCTCCACAGCCTTTCCTGGGGCTGCCCAAGCTGTGTCTGTCCAGCACAGCTGGTGGGCTGGCACTGGTTTCACCCACACCACCAGAGCCACAAAGCTCTCAGGTCCTGGGGGCCATCAGCATTGCTCCTCACACTCCCTTCTCCATGGGCTTCCTGCAGCACCACTGCACTTTCCCCAGCCTCAGTCCCTTGCTGCTCATGGCTGAGTTGCATTGTGCAGGGTGACACTGGGTCCTGGAGCCCTCCTGGCTGATCCACCACCTGCCACAGGGGCCAGGGCTCCACCCTGCCACACACCCTGCCAGGACGAGGACTTCACACGGGTCAAGCGCACATCTGTGAGCTGGCTCAGTGCTGATTTCACCTCCTGGGCTGAGCCTTCAGCGGCAGGGGGCAGAGAGCACCAGCAGAACTCACAGGCCTCTTTTTGGGAAAAAGAAACTTGCTGCATGACACTTCTGCTAAACCATTTGTTCCTAAAAGCCATGTTCACCCTGCCGCTTCCTTGGTGGGGCCAGCCCTGGATTTTGGAAAGCACTGCATTAACCTACTTCATGCAGATTGCCTGATCCCTGTTCATGTACTACTCAGGAAGGCAGTCAGATTACACACAGCAGCAGTAAGCATGAAGAAGACTTGTGAAACTAGAGCTTCTCCTAAAAGTGCAGCCCATTTGGATTAGAAGTCCTACCCTGAGATGTCCTGAAACTGGAAAAATGCCCCGAAACGCAAAGCTGGATGTTCCATCACATGGGTTTGATGCCACCTCGTGGTAGTTCCGTGTCCTGATTTGCAAGGCAAGGGTTTCACTCGTGGGATGTTTCCCAAGCAGATTCCTTCCAAAAGAGAGACAGTTTGGAGAAAGGATGAAGACAGACAGATGTCCAGCTCTTCACTGCTGATCTACAGCTCCACAGCACTGTTAATAAATGTTAGCATGATTGTAAAACAGAGGGATTGCACATTATTCTGTAAGGATATGGATGTGCCATCACAGAATATGCTGAGATGTCCTGACACGAAACTTTAGTCACAGTTGCCTCATCATCCTGGGACCCAAGACAAACACCTCTACTGAATTCACAATCAGATTTTCAAATTTGGAGGAGCTCTTTCCTCCCTTGAAGAGCAACTTCCCTCTCCAGCCCAGTTGTCATTAGATTGTGCTAAGGGTCTAATAAAGAGCTGAATTATCTCACCCTTTAAAAAGGAGAACAGAAATTACTGGGACTAGTACAAATATTTCAACCGAGAATTGGCTCCTTCAAAAGAAAATTGTCCCTCCTCCCCTCTCACCACTCAAGCAGAGAGTGATTTGCCAGGTGCATTCGTGGAGCTTTTGAGCCTTTCATGCATCAAATGGCCCAGATTGCTTTTGTTTGCCCTCTGATCTGCAGGAAAGACACCACTTTACAACTGCCAGAACACATTCTTGGGTCGTTCTAATGTAAAACTCTCATGTTCATTGATTGAGTAATCCCAGACCATGTACAAATTGGAGTGAAATGACTCCCTGTTCCTCACTTTTCCCCCAAGCCTCAGCACCCTCATATCCATGACAGCGTCATGTCAGGCCCTGCACAGGTGCAGGATCCTGAAGGCAGCATAGCTGGGACATAGCTGCAGCTGAGCTAATTACTGTGAGGTTCAGCTTGGCTGATTAACTTCTGTGGAGCCCTGTAACAGCACAGGCATTTTGTTTTCAATTCTGGAACTATCTTGGACAGTGTTAATCTGGGGGGAAAGCCTCTGCAAATCACGCAGCTCTGTGGTGCAGCGAGACAGATGTAATTTCACTGTCTATATAAATGAAATTACTTTTTTGCAATGGTGTGTAACACAATCTCCAGTGTTCAGGTGCTTGTCTGCATCTTTTTCACCAGACTGAACACTCCAAATGTCTAAATACAGCTTTTTGTTAAGCTGTTCACTATCTGAAGAGTTTAGAGGGGCTGTTACATTGATCTTTGTTTATATCACTCTCAAAAACCTATTTGACTGAAATTCTAAATTTTTGCTCTTTCCTTAAAATCTTCACATTTGAATCTGATCACAGTATACAAATTGAATGGAAAAATAGGAGAGATTTTCACACATGAAGAGGCTTCAAAGGCTGAAGTGTCAGAGGCAGCAAGTGAGCAATGATCTGTGTAGCAATGAACTTCTTTCTCACATGCACTCAAGAAAGTGGGAGCTGATATTTCCTGGCTAAGAGATATTTTCAGCAAATTTTCAGTTTTCCCAGGAGAATGTTGCTGTTGAATGTCTTGCTTAGATGCCATGGTCTCAAGCTCTTGGATCTCTTCAGAAGAGGGATCAACACCTTGAGTGAAACTGGAGCTGGTAACAACAACTCTTGTCCCCAGAGAATGCCAGGTTTGGCAGAACTGCGAGTGTTACACCTGTGTTGAGTTTTGCTTAAATCACAGTAAAAAGGCAAGCAAAATACCTTTGTTGTATTCACCTTCGTTTCCAGAGCCAGCAGAAGAGAAGGAAGTGAGGAGCCATTTGGATTGAGGAGAAACACAAGCCTCTGCAGGCTCTTCAGTGGATGAAAAGGCATATATGGGAAATCATAGAATTCCAGAATGGTTTGTGTTGAATGGACCTTAAAGCTCATCCCATTCCATGGGCAGGGACACCTTCCACTATCCCAGGTGGCTCCAAGATCTCTCCATCCTGGCCTTGGACACCTCCAGGGATGGGGCAGCCACGGCTGCTCTGGGCAATCTAGGCCAGGGCCATACGCCCTACCAGGGAACGACGTGATAAGAATAGTGATAGGACAAGGCTTAAGAATGGCTTAAGGCCATTCCCCTTCATGAAAAGTCCCTCTATAAACTGATCTGAAATCCAGCTCAAGACTTTGCAATACAGAATAAAACATGCACAAATCCTCCTTCTCCTCTGTAGTGACTGACTCTGATGAGTAGTGGCTTCCCAAGAGGTGCAGGTTTGTTCAGGATGGTGTATCCCACCCAGCATCCAGCTGCCTGTTGGTGAAGGTCCCACTCCTGCCACCTCTGGGCTGAGCCTGTGTTTGTAACCCACAGGCTCAGCAAAGTCAGATGGCCGTGTTCAGGTAACACAAGTCCCATTTCACACCAGTCAGCCTCTGCTCTGGTTTGTCTGTCAGTGATAAAACCACCTGCATGTCCTGCCATCCTATTTGGGAAAGAACAAATCAGGCCAAGGTGTGCTGCTGCTGAGAATCTCACCTCCCACCTCCCAGTGCCCACCCAGGTTTTGGTTGTACCTGTCCCTCAAATATAACCCTCTCCATGCCTTCCTCTTCTGCTGCCACGTTTGGGAAGGATGGGATCTACCTGAGGGGACTCTGCACTGCAGATCACCCAAGGAGCATCTCTTGCTGGGATCTGAGCTCTCCGTAGGCAGCTGATTATTCATGTTTTGTTTGCCGGCTCAATTTATTTTTAGTTGACAGAAACAGCTGTGAGGGGGAGAAAAAATGAGGAACAGAAGCTGACAGCATGATTAACTTTTTAACTCAAATTGCTTCTCAATTAAAAGAATCTAAATATTCCCTGTGCTCCTGGTGCCACTTTTCCATGTTGGCAGCTGCTGTGCTCGCAGGAACATGACACAGTTTCGCAGATGGAGGCGGAGGTGGGGCTGGACAGGAGGAAGACTGTCCACAGCTGCTCCTCCCTCTGGGGTCACCTCGCCAGAGGGACTGGGGGACAGTGCACAAGGTGAAATGCCCAGCATGGCCAGCGCTGTGGGGTGGGCTCAGAGAAGCTATCAGGCTACTCAAGCTCAGCCTCCCCAACCATTAAATGAGATCTCTGGTGAGATTTCAAAGCCATTCCAACCACTTGCAGGTGGAAGGGTGCGGGTGCAGAGAAGCATCCAGAAGTTCGTGTTGTAGCAATGCGAAGCGCTTGTAAAACCCTCAAACAAATCTCATACACGCTAGCAGGAAGAAACCTCAGCTCTGCTGGGATTGATGTTTAGTCACAGTACAACACTGGGAAACTTTCCAGCCACCAGTAATTGGGGTGCAGTCAATTCCTGTCCTACAAAACAAGAGCTCCTCTTCTCGCTGCTTTTAAGTCTTGTGAATCTTAAGATTCACAAGAATCTTCAGCTGAGCAAATTCAATATCTGCTTTTCCCTACATTGCTTTGTTTGCCTCCCAGCCTTTTCTATACACCTCCTTATCCTGCTCTGCCCTTTGCCTTATGAAGTTTAGGGCTTTGCTCTGAATCCTGTACTCAGGTTTGAACTTTGACTTCCAATTGTTTGCCTAATTCCCCCTCGCCCCCACACGAGGCCAGGAACAGGGGTGTGCTGGGGAGGGATAGGGCAAGGTTGCAGCTCAGGACATCAGAAATAGACTCTGTCCTGGCTCCTTCCCCCAGCAGGAATCACAGAGTGNGCAGGAACATGACACAGTTTCGCAGATGGAGGCGGAGGTGGGGCTGCACAGGAGGAGGACTGTCCACAGCTGCTCCTCCCTCTGGGGTCACCTCGCCAGAGGGACTGGGGGACAGTGCACAAGGTGAAATGCCCAGCATGGCCAGCGCTGTGGGGTGGGCTCAGAGAAGCTATCAGGCTACTCAAGCTCAGCCTCCCCAACCATTAAATGAGATCTCTGGTGAGATTTCAAAGCCATTCCAACCACTTGCAGGTGGAAGGGTGCGGGTGCAGAGAAGCATCCAGAAGTTCGTGTTGTAGCAATGCGAAGCGCTTGTAAAACCCTCAAACAAATCTCATACACGCTAGCAGGAAGAAACCTCAGCTCTGCTGGGATTGATGTTTAGTCACAGTACAACACTGGGAAACTTTCCAGCCACCAGTAATTGGGGTGCAGTCAATTCCTGTCCTACAAAACAAGAGCTCCTCTTCTCGCTGCTTTTAAGTCTTGTGAATCTTAAGATTCACAAGAGCCTTCAGCTGAGCGAATTCAATATCTGCTTTTCCCTACATTGCTTTGTTTGCCTCCCAGCCTTTTCTATACACCTCCTTATCCTGCTCTGCCCTTTGCCTTATGAAGTTTAGGGCTTTGCTCTGAATCCTGTACTCAGGTTTGAACTTTGACTCCCAATTGTTTGCCTAATTCCCCCTCGCCCCCACAAGAGGCCAGGAACAGGGGTGTGCTGGGGAGGGATAGGGCAAGGTTGCAGCTCAGGACATCAGAAACAGACTCTGTCCTGGCTCCTTCCCCCAGCAGGAATCACAGAGTGGTTCAGGCTGGAAAAGACCACAGTGGATCCAATGGTCCCACTTCCTGGCTCAAGCAGGGTCCCATGACACAGCACTGTGGCCAGGTGGGTTTTGATTATCTCCACTGAAGGAGAGTCCACCCCCTCTCTGGGAAGTCTCTTCAGTGCTCAGTCACATTCACAGAAAATTCTTGCTCGTGTTCAGGTGGAATATCCTGTATTTTACTTTTTGCCTATTGCCTCTTGCGCTGGGCCCCACAGAACAGATTCTGGTCTTATGCTCTGACCTCTCCCTGCAGATACTGGCAGATATAGACAAGGGCCACTCTCAGCTGTGCATCCTCTTGAGGCTCAACAGCCCCGGCTCCCTCAGCCTTTCCTTGTCAGGGAGGTGCTCCAGTCCCTTCACCACCTTCCCTCTGTGGACCTGCTGCAGCAGAGGAAGCAACAGAGATGCTGCAAGAGCTGGAACCCTCTTGCTCTGCAGCCAGGCTGGGAGAGCTGGGAGTGTTCAGCCTGGAGAAGAGAAGGCTCCAGGGAGACCATAGAGCACCTTCCAGTATTTAAACAGCCTTCAAGAGAAGTGGGGAGGGACTTGGGACACAGGCCTGGAAAGACAGAAGAAGAGATGGCTTCACTCTGATAGGGTTAGATTATTAGGAAGAAATTCTTGGTTGTCAGGGAGGTGAGTCCTGGCACAGGTTGTCCACAGAAGCTGTGGCCACCCCACCTCTCCAAGTGTTCAAGTCCAGGCTGGACAGGAGTTGGAACAACGTGGGGTAGTGGAAAACCCCCCTACCCATGGCAGAGAATGGAACCAGATGGTCCTTCAGGTGCCCTTCATTCTATGATTCTATACCCACTACAGGAGCTTCATGTCCGTTCTGTCCTGAGGTGCCCAGAACTGGACACAGCATTCCAGATGGGCCTCACCAGGGCTGAAGAGATGGGCAGGACCCTGTCCCTGACCTGCTGGCAATGCCCTTCCCACGCCAGGATCCCCCACCTTGGCCCCAAGACACAGGGCTGGTCAAGGACAGTTGTGACCCCCAGAGCCTTCTCTGCGGAGCTGCTGTCCAGCAGGTCACCCCCAGCCCAGGCTGGGACATGCAACAACCTCCCCCATGCTTTAGCTCCAGCATGGACCCCCTCAGTGAATGTTCAAGGTGGAGATCATCAGGCAGCAATAAGCCCCCACTGCTCCCCTCAACAGCTCCCTTGGTCAGGCNNNGCGGAAACGCGGCGGGTACACCGTGAGGGGAAGCGCTGCGCCCCCGCTTCACTGAACGGCCCCGCACGGCAGGGGGCGCCGTGCCTCCCGCGCATGCGCCGCTGCGCCGCAGGTTTGAACCGCCAACTGCTCCAATTCGAATTCGCATCCTCGCCGACCAATCACAGCGCGAGGGGCGGTCCGGCCCCGCCTCCATCGGCATCCTGGCCAATGACGGAGCCTGCTGTGTTTAAAACAAGTGCGCGCGGGCGGTGGGCGGGGCGGTGGCGCGGTGGGCGGGCCTGGTGGGCGTGGCTCCCGCCGCTCCCGGCGCTCACTGGGCGCGCCCGCGCTGCGAGCGGGGCGTGTCAGCCCCGCACCGCCCCCCGCCCCCGGCGCTCCGGTCCCTCCTACGGCCGTGCCGCTCTCTCGGAGCCGGGCAGGGCGCTCGGTCTGTCCGTGCAATCCCTGCGGGCGCGCCGCGATGAAGGCGGGTGGTGAGTGCGGATCTGCCCGCGGGTGTTGCTGTTTGCCGGTTCTCCAGCTCTGAGGGGCGGCTCCAGAGCGGGCTCTGCCTGCCGGGCGCCTCCTCAAGAGGTCTGAGGGCGGGGGATAACGGGATACCCTGAGGCCGGGCTGAGGGACCGCCGGGACCGGCAGCGGGTGAGGGGCCGGGCCGGCGGCTGCGCGCCCAAATTCAAACGCGGCGGGGGCGGTGCGGCCCGGCTCGGCTCGGCCCGGCCCGGCTCGGCTCGGCCCGGCTCGGCTCTGTCCGTGCAGTGCCCCCGCCGGGGCCGTGCCTCAGCCCTGCTGTGAGCCCGGGTCCGTGGCTGTGCCTGGCGGTTGTGCCTGAGCACGCCTGGCCCCAAAGCCAAGAGGTCAGGATGTGTATTGCGCGTGGGAAAACCTCTCGGGCGTCTGTGAGTTTGCAGGGTGCGCAGGACTGTGCAGGAAACTCCATTCAAAAGTAAGGGAAAGTGGTTTTTTTTTAATGTAAGGGTGGCTGAACGATGGTACTTGATTGCCCAGAGCGATTGTGGGATCCACATCCTTGGAGTTGTTCAAACCCCCCTGGATGTGGTCCTGCCCCGCTTGGCCGGACGGTTGCAGTTGATTGACCCCCAGAGTTCTCTTGCAGCCTAAACCACTCTGGTTTTGTGAAGCAACACATTGGAAATGAACCTGTGCCATTTCCTGTCTGTAGAAATGGAGTTTTCACTGAGTTGCTCGTGTGCCCCCTGGTCCCCATTTGGATGCT
>WBNQ01040544.1:0-13600 GCA_013401375.1 Spizella passerina | reverse complement strand
TGACTGTGCCAACGAAAGAAATGCATTTAAGTATTCAACCAGGAATGCAAAAGACAGTGCATAAGTGAGTACAGGAAGAGAATGCTACTTTAAACATGGGAAAGTGTGATGCTGTTTTGTTGCAGATTCTTGTTTTCAATTTTCTTTAAATAAGGGTTGCAGAAGATTAATAAAGGCATGGGAAGGTGGCATAAGATGCTCAAAAAATGTTTTTCTACTGCACCTGCAGGAGAGTTTGATGACAAATTCATAGTTTCAATGAAAAAGACATATTTTCTGTTTCAGAAATATTTAGGTAAATTCTAAATGGAAAACCATTTTTTGTTAGATCTACAGGTTTGAATAACTTATTCCTAACAATTCTAAGAGAAAGTAAGATCCCTAATGCTTTTGATTTTTAAAAAAGCTGAGTAGATTACTATGAATAGTCTTGCACTCTGAAGAACGCACTCGAAATAGTTGGAATGGAACAAGTCAGTTCTACACGACATGCTAAATGGCTTGAATTACACAGGTAGAAATGTAGCATTTGCATTACACTTACAAGGAGAGTATTACAAAAAGCAAATTATTTTGCAAAAGCAGAAATAATAAACATCTTCGTTTATCATGCATTTTGAAAGTGAAGCTGCACAACTCTACGGTGATACTAAGTGTGAATACAGAGATTGTAAAGACTGGCAATGATTACAGATGTTCAAGAATACTTCATACATCTGCAGATACAGATTTTCAGCTGGTGCAAGGTTTTCAATGTATCACCTGATAATCCTTGCTTCCTTGCTCCTGACTTCCACTCCTCTAAAGTGTATAGAAAAATATTTCAGGATTTGAAAAGAGCTATAAGAGTGACACAAGTTTTGGAAACCTTACTTCAAAGATTTAGAGTAAAGGGCTTAACTCACTGGCTTTATAAATTAGTTCAAAGAATTTCATTATAACCTATTTACAACCACTTAAAACACTAGAGAAACCCTAAAAATAAAATCTCATTAAACACTCTACAGATGTTCTACAGAATCAGATATTATTTCAAATGCATGAAACTAACACAAATTAAAAGCAGAAAGCAGATTAATTTAGTGTCAAGAAACAGCACACAATATCAATCACTGAAATAGCCAGTACATGTTAGCAGACTCTTCTGAAATCTAAAGTATCCTTGTAAAAAATATACAGTACTTTCCACAACACGTGTGTCAAAAAGTATTTAATAAAATATTAGTAGCATTTATGTATATGCTTAACATTTCAAAAATTTGAAAGGTGTAATAATTCATATGTCCAAAATTTGTAATCTATATAAAAAATAAGTTTGTGGGAGCTACTGTCTGAACAGCTTTGTCTTTATCTCCAGTAATATCATGGAACAGATTCTTGTGGCATCTATGTCCAGGCATGTGAATGCCAGAGAGGTGATTAGAAACACCAAGAATGTTTTCATAAAGGGAAAATTGTGGCTGAGTAATCTGGTGTAAACAGTCCATCGTAGATTGGACCACACTGGTGGATGAGCCATGGATGTCATGTTCTTTGACTTCTGTAAGGCCTTTGAGTGTTCCCACACAACATTCTTGTCTCTAAATGGGAGAGATATGGGTTTGATAGATGGAATAAAATATAAAATTGATGAGGAATTGAACAAATAGCAGTTTCTAAAGACTTACAGTCAACAGCACTTTGTCCATTAGGAGATTAGTAACAAGTAGTATCAGAGGTCTATACTGGAACCAGTATTAACCAATATGTTTATTAACAGACACTGGGGTTGAGTGGACCCTCAGCAGGTTTGCAGATGATACGAAGCTGAGCTGTGCAGTTGATTCACTTGAAGGAAGCATCCAGAGGGGCCTTTTCAGCCTGGAGGAGTAAGTCTATATGAACTTCATGAAGTTCAATAAGTCCAAGGTCCTGCACCTGTCTTAGTATTAAGACATAATTAGGATGACCTCAGAACCGAGATCTGATACTGATTTTAATTACACTTGAATTTATGTGCAAGAGTTGTTTTAGAAGGTTCATGACTGGTAGATCTTAATTTTCAAATATTACCCTAAATAATAATGAATAATACTTAAAGATAATTTTCTTATTTTCCTCATTTGGTTCATGATTTCTAGTGATTGCTGGAAAAAGGAAAAAAGAGTCTAGTTTATTGATTTTTTCCAGGATTTCATGTATATAGAAGAGATTTACATAGATAAATGTTATGTATTTGCATTGCTGTCATGTCTCATTTTTTTCACTGGCAGTCTTAAGTTAAGAAGCTTTCTTCATTAATTTCCTTATAGGTCAATGACCTGTATAACAGCTCTGTAGTGTAAGCACTCTTATACTCTATAAATTGCCTTACATATTAAAAATATCATCTCCACATAGAAAACTATCTGTTAATGAATAGCTGAATGACTAAAATGCATGTTGAGAAATGGATAAAGATTTTGTAAGGCAATTAAGCTTAGCATTATGCTTACATTACTCTGGTATTTGCATTACAAAAGAGTATTGTGGAGTAGAAAAGTGATATGAAGACAGATATGTTATTATTGTGAAACTCAACAGCCTTCATAACTAACTCCCCTGTTCTGTTTATACCATGCTGAAAAATAATTTGTTTTGAAGCCATAACATTCAGTATGTCAAAAGTAAACATTTATAAATGTACTACTGATTTACAAGGGAGGCTAATACGAATGTGAAAACATATTGACCATTTGAACCATATAACTATTTTACAAGACAGAAAAAATGAACCTGTTATACAACAAGCAAATATATAATCCTTTTTCCAGTAAGATCCCAAGTTTCTTCTGACATAATTTTGCATGAAATCTTTGTTACTGCTATTCAACATCCACATCAAAGTATTGCCTGAACAAGAACTCAGTGCACTATAGGGTGTATAAAATAGAATTCCACTTTCTATCATACAGTATTTATTTGAAAAGAAAAATGATAGAGGAATGAGGAGATGGAAGTCCAATGAATGCTTTGAGGTATAGAAACAGGTTGAACCAAAGCATCAGGTACATACTAATTTGGTGTCATATTATCCCAAGTATAGTAATTTTTTTTTTTAATTTTAGGAATTCTATAAAAAAAATAATTTGATGCAAACCTTGTAAGTTTTGCAAATCAGCCCTAAATATATGGCATGCTAAGGATCCTGGCAATTTAGGTGCACAATCCATCAGCAGTTTTGGCTTCCTAGGAGTGCAGTTCTGTAAGAGTGGCTCTGCATGGTGCCCAGAGCCATGCTCTTGTGCTGAACAAGCAAGACCTCAAAATGAATTCAATATAACTTGGAATATATTGCTTTGGGATTTGTGCTAATGTATCTGCATGGTGTTCCAGTGTGCACTGGTGACATTTCAGAGATAGATTTGCTGAGGGAGATAACTTGGCTGATGCAGCTGCCAGACGCTTTGATTGCCACAGGGCTGAGGATCCTGCAGCACCCTAGCATTGTAACACCAAGCAATTTTCCATATTGTCTAGTCTTGAACCATGTGGATTGCACTCAGAAACATGGATTCTGGGTCTTCTAGGGTGCAGACTTTTTAGACAACCCACATCTTCCACTCTTTTAACAGGGCTCTGTTTTCTTTCCCCCAAAATAAATGGTTATTTGGTTGCGTTTTTTGTTTCATAATATAATTTCACAATATACATTCTTTGATAAAATGGAGTTGTCCATCTCTGCACAGCTCTAATTAGGTATGAAGAATAGAAAGGAATATGAAGTGATGAGAATGTTAATGATGAATTCTTGCTACCTCAGAGCCTCTAGCAGCTACCTTCTTTCAAGCTGTGAGGTAGAAAATGAGAATTCTGGCAATGAAAAAAAGAGACCATAACAAAGCAAAAATTTCCCCTAAAGCAAAAATTTTAAGTCTTTCTAAGTACATGTCTGATTATTCAAAATTACATTTTCATTACCATTTCCCTTACAGTTGTTGTAAAAGCAAGTTCAAACATATATCACAGAGAAGTCAATAGTCAATTTACTTGTGTAATTCTGGAAAGGTTGTCAGACAATACTTTCTCCTGAGATTACAGGGTTAAGGAGCAGGCAAGTGAGATCATCTTAATTTCAGATGGTAGTTATAGCGCTTCAGAAGCACCCAGTTGCCTCTTCTGACACCATAACTCTGGGAAGGTAAAATGAAGTACCTTTCCTGTACTTTTATCTATTAGATTGTATACTGTGATCCCCACGTGTTTGGCAATATGCCAAACCTATAAAACATTATTACTCTGGTCAGTTAAAAAGAACAAATCTTTTTTTCCGCTGTCATTTAAAACTTCTAGGAGGTTTGAAAGGTTTGCCCTCACAGAAGCCATACCCTATTGGGCTATAATTGCATGAATGCTGTCTTTAATTAAATTTGAAACCAGTTTCCTTGGAGCAAATATGAGACCTACTGGTCTGCAATGCCAAGGGTCATATATGGCTTTTTTATTTTATTTTTAACCTAAGATAACAACTTCCCAATCTTTGGGAACAGTGTGTGGTTTATTAAGGATCTATTGCATATCTTCATTGCTACCTCTGCTATTTCACACTTCAGTTCCTACAGAATTCTTTCATCAGCACCATCTGGTCCCAGTGATTTACTGCCCTGGATTTTTTTTTTAGTTGCTCAATAACATCTTTCTTAGAGGCATCAACCTTTGTTAAGTCCACTCATTAATTCTTTATAAAAATTATCTTTGACTCAAGAAATTTCCTCATTGCCCTTCACAGCAAATAGGAGTATAGAAAGCTACTTTTCATTTTGCCTTGCTTTGATTCCTTTGTTCATTAGTTGATAATTCAAAGGACTAGTAGTTATGCTGGGGTTTTTTGCTGGTTTCCGAAAAAGCTTTAGGTTTCTTCCTGCCTCTTAAAGATGTTTTGATGATCTTAGTCAAACTTCTTCCTCCCTTATTTTCTTCCCTAATTATCGTATTATTTTTCCTTTTATGCACATTTCTTCTGAGCTTAATGGTAGGACTATGTTATTGTTGATGTGTAGTTATGTTAATAAGCTCTCAAGAAAATGAAGATTGGGTACATTTTGAAGCTGTATAGTATGAAGAATTAGCATATTATTACGAATTTCCTGTGCAGAATGAATAACTCTGTGGTAAGTGGGGTGTGATTTTGCACCTACATTTTTTACCAAGCGCCTGGGTAAATGAACGTAAAAATGTCCACCTTCAATAAGTTGGTGCATATGGGCTTATGCGCAACTTGGTGCAGGGAGGGGAGTCCAAGGCAAGACCTCTGGATGAGCAACGCTTGATCCCTAAAGAACATCCTTGGTCTTTTTCTTTGTCTCTGATCTCTGCAATTCATAAGGAGTGCAAGGGGAGCTTAGGAAATGTACCTGGCATAGCCTGACCAATAAGGTTGGTCAGTCCTGCTGAGAACTCGCACACTCCGGAGCTGCAAGTGCTGCTCTCAGAGCTGGGGCTCACCTCGGCAGGAGCTGGGCTGGGCTGGCTTCAGCTCCTGCTTGGAGCCACACGCCTGTTGCCTTCCTAACCGAGCCTGAGCTCTGCTGGCGCCTCCACGGGTGGGGTCTGCCAGAGCCAGGGAGTCGCTGTCCAAGCAAGAGGAGCCCCTGTGGCTGAGCCTGGGAAGGCTGCAGGGCCACACTCACGCTCAGCTGGGAGCAGCCAGAAGGCAGGAGCCCAGGGTAAGGAAGAACATAAAAACTGCCTGAGCAGGAGCCCCCAAGGCTCAGTGGAGGGGCCTCTCACTGTGAGCATCATATTCCTCCCTGTGAAAGCCTTAGATTATTAATGACATATCATGTATCATCTGCTTACAGACACCCAGTGCTTTTTCAGAAAGATAGAAAGTTTTAAACTCAAGATCTAGAGGAAAGGTGAATATAAACCAGGAACAGAGGTGGGTTGTTAACATACAATTTTAGTTGGATTATTAACATATTTTTTTCTGTTACAATATGATAATTTACTCTTTTAGACTGTTAAAGCACGAACAGATGATAAATTCCTTGCTCCATACGTCTGGTTTCCTTTTGACATAACAAAATTGTGGATGCAATATTTTCAAGCCTGAAGGCTTGGCCCAAAAATTTCCGGATGCGTTTGCTTTGCCACAAAGTCTACATAATCCCTACTCAACCCCTCTCTGCTGAGCCTGGTCCCTGGTTCATTTTAGCAACCTCCACCTTTCTCTGTGGGCTTCAGGTTCCACCTTTATTGTCATTCCATGTCCTTGTCCTATCCTTTCATTTTCCAAATGTGAACAGCTCCTCTCTCACCTCCACCTTCTGGAGGATTTGGGTGACTCAGACTGCAACAGCTGAAGCACAGAAAATGTGTGACTTTCTCCAGATGACCTAGCTGCAGCCTGCTAGGGAAACAAAGCCCACTGGAATGAGTCACCGTAACAAGCAGCAATAGCAAAATGATGAGGTCCCAGGATCCTTCTGTAGTTCATTTCATATTCAGACTCACATTGTTCCCTAAGAAAGCTTTTTCTCTTAACCAATAATTTCTAACTGTAGGGTGGAAATTTTCATAATATCTGAGAAATGTACTGACTATCCTGATTCAGATAGACATGCTATAAGGATGCAAATTGCTTTCCTTTGATTGTGTCACTTTATGAAAAGATACTGTCAAGAGATACATTGATGTTCCTACTGTGGCTTTTTTTGACTAGGAAAACATGAGATTCCTAAAAGATAATAAAATATGGTGTTTTATATGTAAAACATATATAACTATTGTCCAAGTTCAATCCAGGCATATAGGAAACAATGGAAAGTGCTAGCATATACTGTGACAGATGACCTTTTTTTCATATGAACACAAGTTATTTGGCCCATTAGCATGCTTATTATTATTCATTATGACGCAAAAAACACCTAGCAATGCAAATGGGTAATTATTATGGCCTATTTGGAATTGATGCCTATTTGTTCACCTTCTATGTAATATCAGCACAGAAGCCTGCCTCTATTTCTTCTTTATTAAAATAGTTTCTTTATTTTACACAATGTTGGCAGTTAATTTAAAAATAAATATCACCTTTGAATTCACTTATTAAATTTGACAAGAAATGACAGCGTGATAGTTTGATCCATTATTGTAAGCATAATGTCCAAAATTAGGCTTTACTGAGTAGCTTTTAAGGACTTAAATGTTAAAAATATTATTGTAATTCTAAGCAGCTATAAAATAGACTCCACGTGGTTGCATTTTGTACAAAGATATTAATAAATACATTTATGCAAGTTGTTGGTGCTGACGCAGCTATTTGCAGACATAAAAAACTGCATGTATCTTGTTTCTTCCATGTTTTTGTATAATCATATACTGACAGCATTAAAATGGAAGTATGATAAAGAACAGTATATGTAAACAATATATACATATACACACTTCAGATAAATATAAGTCTTTGTATTTTTCATGCTTAGTTGTATCTTGATGTGACTGACAAAAGTCCAATGGCACTCTTCAAACATACTGAAAACAATACTCAAGCATTAGGTTAGATTCAAAACATAAACCAGGTAAATTCTGGAAAGACACATAAAAATATGTACACATGCACATACGTACACACAAATATAGATATTGCTGAGGTCTCAGATGAAGTTCAGTACTTCATTGTACTATACAATGGACCACTAGAAGGAAGAGTTCTAACATATAGCTCTGAATTTTAAACTGAATTCATGTTCAAAAATTTTAGAAAATTTGTGAAAACCTGTCTTTTGCCTCCAATCTTGACCTAGTAAAAAAATATATGCCTATGTACAGAGCATACATATAGTCATTGGTTAGTTCACAGAACAGTCTGTTCACTAGTGTAATACACTCTATTATATTAAAATTAAAAAAAAAATACTCTTTGTGCTCATGCAATTCATAACATTATCTGTAAGTAAAAAGAATCATAGAAAAGTCACAAGTAGCTAGTCCCATCTATTTTGCACCCAGTCAAAGCTTGATTTTTTCTCTATAACTTNAACAATGGAAAGTGCTAGCATATACTGTGACAGATGACCTTTTTTTCATATGAACACAAGTTATTTGGCCCATTAGCATGCTTATTATTATTCATTATGACGCAAAAAACACCTAGCAATGCAAATGGGTAATTATTATGGCCTATTTGGAATTGATGCCTATTTGTTCACCTTCTATGTAATATCAGCACAGAAGCCTGCCTCTATTTCTTCTTTATTAAAATAGTTTCTTTATTTTACACAATGTTGGCAGTTAATTTAAAAATAAATATCACCTTTGAATTCACTTATTAAATTTGACAAGAAATGACAGCGTGATAGTTTGATCCATTATTGTAAGCATAATGTCCAAAATTAGGCTTTACTGAGTAGCTTTTAAGGACTTAAATGTTAAAAATATTATTGTAATTCTAAGCAGCTATAAAATAGACTCCACGTGGTTGCATTTTGTACAAAGATATTAATAAATACATTTATGCAAGTTGTTGGTGCTGACGCAGCTATTTGCAGACATAAAAAACTGCATGTATCTTGTTTCTTCCATGTTTTTGTATAATCATATACTGACAGCATTAAAATGGAAGTATGATAAAGAACAGTATATGTAAACAATATATACATATACACACTTCAGATAAATATAAGTCTTTGTATTTTTCATGCTTAGTTGTATCTTGATGTGACTGACAAAAGTCCAATGGCACTCTTCAAACATACTGAAAACAATACTCAAGCATTAGGTTAGATTCAAAACATAAACCAGGTAAATTCTGGAAAGACACATAAAAATATGTACACATGCACATACGTACACACAAATATAGATATTGCTGAGGTCTCAGATGAAGTTCAGTACTTCATTGTACTATACAATGGACCACTAGAAGGAAGAGTTCTAACATATAGCTCTGAATTTTAAACTGAATTCATGTTCAAAAATTTTAGAAAATTTGTGAAAACCTGTCTTTTGCCTCCAATCTTGACCTAGTAAAAAAATATATGCCTATGTACAGAGCATACATATAGTCATTGGTTAGTTCACAGAACAGTCTGTTCACTAGTGTAATACACTCTATTATATTCAAATTAAAAAAAAAAAATACTCTTTGTGATCATGCAATTCATAACATTATCTGTAAGTAAAAAGAATCATAGAAAAGTCACAAGTAGCTAGTCCCATCTATTTTGCACCCAGTCAAAGCTTGATTTTTTTCTCTATAACTTTGATGTATGCATTTTAATTTTAAATGATAAGGTGTTAGCATTTCACTCTCTCTGTTGGGAGATCACTTCAAACACTGCATAGCCTAGGCATTAGAGAATCATCTTCCTATTTATCCTCACCTTTATATGTTTTTAGGGGTTGTTTCAGATATGCACAAAGAATTTTATTTTTCCATATAGCTGTTGTTTCTTTGCTAGAGTATTTAGCAAAGTTTAATATATTTAGCTGTAAAATCTATTTCAAATTGATTTGCTGCTTTAATACTGAAATTTGTAGAACTACCGATAATGTGCAGCACCATCACATATTTGTTTTGCTGTGAAGATTAATTGTTCCTATGTGGTAAAATAGGGAATCTAAAACAAACAGTAGAGTTATTTAGGTAAGAAGAAAATTGCAGGCATAATTGGGCATTGCTGAAAAAATTCGAATGATCTAATTTTTGTTTTTTTCAAAGAAAACAAAAATGCTTCACATTCCTAGAAGAATTAGTGTTTTCTTAAAACCATATGGTCTTGGCTTATCCCAACATTAGCTACTGCAACACTTTTACAGCTCTACCAAACCTTAATACACAAAGGTGATCTGAATCTGAATCACATCCAAGTTTTCTACCCAAATATTGCAAATCCACCAGAATCAGAATCACTAACTCTTTAATAGAATAGATATTTTATGAAACTTGACAACATTAGTAGAGATTTTTTAAAATTGCAGATTAAGCTTTTTATGGAGAATCACAAATGACATTCAGGTTCAATAGAACAAAGATTTCATCTAATATTAGTTTCTGGCAAGTCAATTTGCAAGATTATTTTTGCAGATTAAATTAGCTATATTGGGAGGTCACCCTTTTACTTCTAAATCAAGAAAGAGAGACAGTTGCATAATAGCATAATGCTGTAGATATATTATTAACTAATCTTTCACGATAAGGAAATTAGCTATTCACCAAGAAAGGGTGAATAAAATAAAAAGGAGTTTTATAAGACAATTAATATATCCTGGAAGAAGCTGGGGAAAGGCCAGCTGAATATCACTAAGAGTGCCACCTGTCTGTATTTTAGATTTCAATCTCTGGAAAATGTAAGAACTTAGCTTAGAGTCAGAGAAGGAAATTGGCATCATTTAAAGTGGTTTACAATCTATCTATTCTGGGCTGCATGATGCATTTGTATTCTTGAAAATGTGATTTCTGGCTTTGGAGTACTTAATTAATCAGAAAATATCAGTCTATCAGTAGTTGGTGACTTATCCAGGGAAAGCAATTAATTTGGGTTTGAAAATTGCCACTAAGTTTAAAATTAGTCCTAATGTTTTACCTATATTTATATACACAAGCAGTGTGTTTGTCAAAGTAAATATAATAACTGACATGGTTTTTCCTCACAAAAGCATTTGATGTTTCATCTGAAAGTGCAAATGAACACACACTAGGGAAAGGTTTCCTGTTTTATAACAATGTTTAGACAGTGACATTATTTCTCCTCCTACTTTCCTACCTCTCTGTACAGATCATTTTTAGACTCCTTTCCTACATCATGGATGTCCCATCCCTGGCTTTGTTCAAGACCTGGTTGGATGGGGCTTCGAGCACCTTGGGGTTGTGGAAGCTGTCCCTGCCCATGGATGAGGGATTGGAACTTGATGATCCCCCCCTTCCAATCCAAACTGTTATAGAATCTTTAACTCATTTATTCAGAAGACTTTCTCTGATTGACAGAAACCTCTCCAACAGTGTGTTTTCTTCTCTAATGCCTTGTGACTGCAGTTCCTGATTAGCAGGTGGTGAGTAGTAGATTGTTTTATTTTTAAAGTAAATGTTCATAATTGCCGTGTTCTTGTTTCTGATGGCAAAATCCGTAGGGAACTAAGGGCCCAAATAGTAGCAAATGCAGTATCTACAAATTTTACTGGCTGGAAGAAGTAACAAATAGAAATACAAAGATCAACTAGTTTTGGAATGAACCATAAGTGGTCCTTTTAAGACAATCTTAGGCATGGACTGCTGACCACTGCAAAAGAAAATTAAACACCAGATTTTTGAAAGAATCAGAAAAATGAGGAGATGGGAAAGAGGAACAGTAATGAACACGTGGAAGATTTTTTAAGCAAGATTTAGTCAATTATATACTTCATCCTTCTAATTTTATTGCACTTTTCAGATTTCTCTTTAAAAGACAATTTTCCCTTAACTGCTTCAAGCTAATTTTTGTGTTGTACCTTCTATTGGTTATGTGTCTCACATACTTCAGTTCTCATTTCTTTCATTATCTTCTTGTTCATTGAGCTATTCTTCCTATTAATTTAATTATCTGCTTTTGCTTTCCTTTCATTCAGATTTATCTTCACTTGTCTTTATAGTCTTTTGCCATGTCAGTTCCCTTCTGTTTAATTCTTACTCCTTTCCATCACAGGCAAAGGAAGCGATTGCCTTGAATTCAGTGAGTTTTGGAAGGACCTTCAGCCATCATTAATGTCCTTAATGATACTGGACCTGCTACTGAGCAGGTCCTTGAAGGCCAGAGTCCCAGACAGTGATCTTTCATACTTGTCCTGATTCCCTTTAAAGTTTTAGCACATTTTGGTGACTTTGGAGAAGCAGCAGAGCAACCTAATAATATTAAAACTGGAATTAGGATCCAGGTATTTGGAGTTTCATTCCTATTGCTATGTACCTTGAAGAAAATAGAGAAATTAAGTCTCAAGTACACTAAATTGCAATTTCTTTGTTTGATCTATCTGAAAAGAACAACCTCAGATGTTGGCTGGGTAATTTTCTGTCAAAGCAATAAATGATGACTTTACACATATGCACACACACAAATATATGGCTTGATATTGAATGGTTTAATTGGTCTCAAACTATCCAGCTCAGAAGTAACTCCTAACATTGTAACTGGTTTGTCTTCAATATCTGGATTTTTAGTGGAACTAAGTAAGAGGCAGGGGCCACCAAAAATACTAACAACAAAANTTTTGATTTGGTAATAAGGTATCTAAATTCACAGAGACCTTTCCCCTGGCATAAAAAATATGATAAATTTTATTTTAGGTTTAGTGTATTCTTTACTTATTTGGTCCTATTGCTGAAAATGCTTCTATTTATTCCTAAATGTAAAACATGTCTGCCATCCTACTAATCCATATACTTTTGGTTAAAGATAGTGTTTGCATAAGAGCTAGAATTCGTATGAAGTCGTCACTTGGACTGTCAGCCATATGAGTAGATTACTCATTTGACAATAATGATTTACAGAATTTATCTAAATTCCTTTGAGCTTTGTTTTCATAATTTGTTTCATAGGGCAAAAGAAATAAATTCATGAATAGGAAATGTTTTTCCTTTTTTTTCCTCCAAAATTAAGTCAACCTCCTGAATTACGAAATTTTTTCCCTGGATTTGCAGTCAAATATCTGGAATGAGTGAATAATCTTTTTCACTATTACCTCTCTCTTGATTTCCTTCACTGCTTAACTCTCCTCAGAAAACTACAGAAACTTGTGCTGTGAAGTGCAGCTGGGAACAGGGCAGCCTAAGTAGGATGGTCACTTTATTTTCCTCCTGATAATACAGCAGAGCAGGAAAGTGAATTGCAGTTAATAATGTGCCTGATGTGAGTACTTGTTGCACCCTTACTGCTGTGGTACCCTTTACCTTACATGCTTTTAATACTGATACAGCTTATTTATGAGTTAAAATCATATCCAGAACAGTCATGTCTGTATTCAGTAGTAAAAGATATAAAATGCCAATTCTTTTCTAAGTCAGACTTATATTTGCAGATCCATAAGAAGCTAAAACTCAGATGGGACACTAAATTGCAGAGATTAATTTCATCAATTGATACATGCAATGTGCAGGATTTTAAGCTAAATAACTAGAGACTAAGGTCTAGAAAATCTGATGTTACCCCATAGAATGTTAACATATGACTTCTTTCAGTAATAGATTTACTTTATGTTCCAATTACACCATTTATATTGTCCTCCCTAGGGCATTTTAGAGTTTTATCCAATAATGAGAGTCACACTTTATACTTAAATTCACTTATTGCCCCAACTCCACTCCCATATCCCCCTTGTTTCCCTGACACTCTCCCCACAGCATCAGCATCATTAAGTTTTTCTGTGTCAAAAAACTGGCAGAAATAGTGGTCTGAACACCTAAAAATTCAATTATTCAATGAAACAGCCTACAGAGAAGTGTTTATATCACAGCTTTGCAAAAAGAGAAATTGATGAAGAAACATGAAGTATCTTATCCAGTACCGTGAAGCTGCCAAAGTTAGTGCCAAGGTTGGATTCACTCATGCTTCATATCCCTGTCCTCAAAACACAAGAAGATATCACTTAAGATCCATGAAAGCTCCTGACT